>ML835008.1:28702-61032 GCA_009831015.1 Picea engelmannii
TCGAAAGATGAAACAAATGCCTAGAAGCGCAATGCGACGATGATTTTTCATTAATGAGACAAGGGGTGTAGGCAGCGTTTTTTAAGAGCAATTAAAAAAAATGATTGGCTGCCAACATGTTGTTGAGTCAGTATTTCCCAGGACAGTTGTCATGTCGTCAATATGTTCAAAGAGATGTTCAAGCTGGAAAGCCTTCTATTGCGTCGGCCATTTCTGCAGTCCTTAAGCCTTTTATTGCATCTGTCATCCCTGAGTCAGTCCTAAATCACTTGTTACTCTAATATGCCTCAAATATTTTTACTCGTTTCGTGTCATTGATGGGGGATACATTAAGGCCCTCCTGTGACGAGTCTTTTCTTGTCAACTTCAACTCATTATCTAGGAATTAGACTTAGAAAATAATTGGTACCTTGGAACTTGCATGCCTCAATGGCAGGTTTCCTTGCTTTCAACAGTGGGTTTTCATTATCGACCCTTGATCGAGAGATTCCGTCGAGTGTTCGACCTCAGCTCATTGATTCACATTCGTTGGATTGTACTAGTGTACCTTGGGAGTCATTGACATTAATGGTGATTTCCCTCACACTTGTTAACAGTATACACTAATGATCAGTAATCAAGTGGTTTCTACCATGTTTGACTTTGACACATGTATTCGCATGGTTAGATTCGTACTATAGAGTGGTGGAGATGAAGACACTGGATCTTTTCTAACAGATTCAATTTGCATTGGAGTATTTTTAGTTTGTACTGTTGCATAGATCCACATTGTATGTCTCGTGGTTATTTTCAAATTTGAGTCTTTAACACATAGATCCATAGTGTATTTTTTGTGGCTATGTTCAGATTTGAGTCATATCGGCATGGATCCACAGTGTATGTTTGGTGGCCATGACCTGTCTTACTTGACATGGATCTTTGCATGTCGGCATTTATGCTTTGAGTCATTTGTATTCTGAGTATGGGAATTCCTAACTTAGTGATGATATATTATTGTACTATATTTTTTTGTTTGTTGGCAGGTTTCTGATCGACTGTTCCTTGTTCCCTACACACACTTGACAAAGTATTTCAGCTATCACTCTGTTCTAACTTCATACTTTGGGGGGATCTCTGTTACACATTATTTTTGTCATCCCTATGACTGTTAATGATGTAAAACTATTTGTTTCCTTCAAAGGGGTTAGTGGCCTGAGTTCCTGAAGAAAGAAGAGAGAAGAACTTTTCCTAAGAAAAGTTGTGTTCTCCTTTGTAAAAACCCTATTAAAGAGGACGTTCACAGGTTGCTATATAGGAAGGGTGTGAGAATGAATGATTCTCATAGGCTGCACCATAGCTGGGTTGCAAGAGGTTTGCAGGTTGCACTATAAGCAGGGTGAGAGAATGCTCATACGTGGGAAAAATGAGCATCTTCTCGATGCTTCTAGAAGGAGAAACTTCCATGGTGAGGTGGCATCCAAATGGTTTGGATCTTACTCGCTTTCATGATTTAGTGGGATCATCCTAACCTCCTCACCTTATCCTCTTCAACTTATAAAAGGAGAGGAGCTCTCATGGAGAAAGTTATCTTTTGGGATTTTTGGATTAGCTTGGATTGGATTGAGCTTTGGAGATTCTATACCAGTAGGATCCCTATTCTGTTGCAAAAGTGGTCTTATGGCGATATTCCTTGGAAATTCAGATCTGATGGTATCCTGAAAATCCATCTGTAAAATAATATACCTCCTGGCCTCCCATGTTATCTAGCACTTCATTAGTGAATGGTGTAGGAAGGGGGTCATGCAAACAGGAATCATTCAGCTTCCTGAGATCTACGCAGAGCCTAATCTCTCTTTTCTTCTTGTCTTGCACCACCATAGGGCTAATCCACTTTGACTCTTTGACAGGTTTGATAATCCCTGCTTCCAGCATTCTATCGAGCTCAATCTTCACTTTCTCCTTATATTTAAGGTTCAATATGTAGGGTCTCTGTTTGACTGGTTTTGCATCTGGTTTCAAAGGGATCCTCATCTCTCCCATACACCCTTTGATTCCCTTCATATCAATGAACCTGGTTGGAAACAAGTCCTGATATTCAGGTTGAAGCTCTGTAATCTTGTCAATGGTACTAGCATCCCAATAATATCAAACATTGGCAAGCTTCAGTGTCTCCTCTATTCCAATATTGACTTTTGTAATCTTGATTGGTTGTCCAATGAATGGTATCTCAAATCCTGGTCCTTCCACATCTCGTTGGCCTTCTGTTTCAGCAATGTTTACCTTTCTGGGATCGTCATCTTCATCGGCATTGATGTTGTAATAGCTTTGCAGTTTCTGGAGAGGCAGAGTCCATTCGTCCTCTTATTGTTCTAAAGGGAAGCTAGATGCCTCTTCAAATAATTTTTGTCTCACAATATGCAATGCTTGATCTACTGAAGGATATTGACTTTCAAATAAGGTGGTTACAAAATTTTGATTCATACCTTCCCAATTTATAGCGATGTGGCGCAACTCTGCTTAGAGGTACTAGCTAATAGGGGTCGTGTCCAGCATGTTAATGAATTTGTGCACCCACTACTCTTGACGAATGTCGCTCCAGGATTCCTCACAACTTTGCATATGGTCATTCAGGTAGCTTCAACCTGTGTACCTAACTTCACATCCTTCTACTTGTGCTGAGAATCACACTGTACAACATTGTATTCAGTCAGTGATATTGCTTTTGTGTGTCCCGCACTATCTTGATGGTGTTGATTTCAAGGCCTCGTCCATTTCCAGCAATCTTTGTTGCATGGGTACACTTGCTTCAAAGTCTGATAGGAAGGCTTCTAAAGGATTCAGACCATCAAATGTGGGTAAGTTACTTACTGTTGTGCTGATCCAGTGAACTTCTCTGGTTAATATAGCACATCTCCTTGTAGATACTTCATACATCTGGTTCTTCGATGCTTCTTCTGAATCTTATGAACATGTGTTGTCACTTCACTAGCTTAGGTTTCCATTGATCGTAGGATTAATGTAATCTTGTTGTCTGGCTGTTAGTTTGTATATGTTTTCCAGCTCATATGCGCGGTCTTCCTCTCTGATGGGTTTTGTGTATCATTGACCTTCATCTGGATCTAAAGGTGCAATGACCCTAAGGCCATCTGTTTCAAAAGTCATACATCTTTTCTTTAAATCAACCAAGGTGGAGTTATTAAAATCCTAGTCAATTCCTAACAGCACAGGGTAAGGACAGTTGTCATCAACTATCTCAATTACCTCAAAATCTACAAACGTTCTGACTCCATCGATGTCCACAGGGACATGTTCCATTCTTCTAAAGGGGCTTGCAGGTTGCTAATTACCCATCCTGAGCCTGATAGGGGAATAGATCAACTTTGGTTTTCCCATCAGTGCCCAAGTTTGCTTCGTCGTGACATTGACCTCCGACCCTAAGCCGAGGACCACATAGTCTATATCATACTCTCCTATTTGAGCATTCAAGTGTAATTCCTTATTTGTCCTTCTCCTTCTTTCAATTTGGCATACTTCCCTATTCAGTAAGGGGTCTGTCTTTCCTAGCTCATATTGTATGATTAAATTGTGTAGCTCTTGTACAATGTTCTCATCCTGAATCAACTTAATACAAGTATATAAAAATTCCATGAGCTTGCTTACCTCTTTTCCTTCTTTTGGCGAAGTAGACTGGTCGAATGATAGAGGCATTCCATATTCTCTCACTTTTGGCCGTGTCTTTGATGAAGAACCTTGATCTTCTTTGAACTCTTTTCTTACCTCTTCAAATATTTGTCTTTCTTTCTTTGCATCAAAAGTTTGGGTCTTCTCTGCAGCTTTCCTGACTGCTGAGTCTTCTGTAGTATTTCCTTGGGTCAGTCTATCCTCTCTTGTAGTAGCACCTCCTCGAGTGATAACAGTGACTCTATGGTTTTGTCCACGAGGTTCATCATATATCAGTTGCACTTGCGGATTCTGTTGAGGTCCTCGTCTCTCTTGAAGCTTAGCTAGCAACACGGGACATTCCTCAATAACATGCTCGAAAGAGTTGCAATAGTTGAAAGTGGTACAAAGGTTTTGACAGTCCCTTGCCAAGTGTCCTAGTTATGCGCATTTATAACAAATTATATGTCCTCAATCTCGACCCATACCTCCTCCTCTTCCTCGTCCTCAAAATCCACCATGAGGATTGAAGTTTCCTCTTCTTTGAGAGTTATACTACGTAGTGTTTCCTTCTTGTTGTACTTCAACTTGAATTTTGTATATGTCTCTTGATCTTCCATGCATGAGGTAATAGGCCCTACAATATCTATCATCATGCCCTCCTGACTTACAGAACGTGAAATACAAATTTGTGGGTGTCTGAACATATTTTTGCATGTAATAGCACTCACCAGGGCGGTGTTTATTTGGGCATACTTCACACCAGGGTAGTGTGACTTGCTTCAAAGGGCTCGGAGCTCCAGAGGCCAAGTATTCATCAAATAGGGGATAGTGCTCCTTTTCGTGGCCTTATAATCTGCATCTAACACACCAGATGTCTTCTCTTTTATCTTTTCCCTTGTCTTTCTTCATATCTTCGACTTGTAGAGACAAAATAGTTAGTTGACACATGATTTGACTCATACCTGAGTTGGATTCTCCCATAGGGATTGATTATAACTTCACGGTGATATCCAAAACCTCAGCCTATGACGTAATCTTCTATTGCATCATAGGAACTCTGATGTGTGGTAAGAGGGCATCAATGAACCACTCTTTATTCTGCTCATTTGGAATCTGAAAAGTTAGACGGCCTGTTAAGGTCTTGAATCTCTGGTCGAATTCCCAAATGGGTTCAGCTATATTTTGCTTGATCTCTTTCAACTCTATAATACATTGTGACTCCAACTTAGGTTTCTTAAACTCTGCAATCAGTGCATTCTTGATCTCATTCAGTGGATTAGGTTGCGCAATTCATTGGACAAGTTTCATGTACCAACTTAGTGCATGATCTCTTAGAGTTGTACTAAATTGGGTCTTTTTAACAGCTTCATCAGTGACATTCTTAATATTCCATATGGCTTCACACAGAAACTAGTGTTGATCAGGATCTTCAGATCCATCTCCCCTAAAGATAGGGAGCCTCATCTCATCTGCCATATATATTCCTAGGTTTCCTGTCTAAGTATATGTTGAATTGCTAGTGACAGTGCTATGAACGCTTTGGTGACTCTGATTACTCTGATTACTTAATGTTGTTGAATGATCAGGAGGAATAATAGTACTTACTTCAACAGTTTGCGCAGTTCCTGAGGTTTATGGATCGTCTCGCTGAGGTTCTTCAGCTTCCCCTTCCTCTTGCCTAGTGGGTTTTGAATGCTCTTAGTCTGTCAGATCTACCTCTTCTCCACTATAGAAACCCTCGTCTCCATAGTTCTTCTTGAACAGGTTCGCAAGATGAACTTCTCTGAACACTCTCCCACTGTGCATATATCTAGCCTCTTTGTCACTGTTGTTGTCTGAATTCTTGAACATTATCCTTTTCAAATCTGATCAATCTACTGTATCTTCGAGATGTTCTTCTCATGCAATAGCATCTTGATTCTCAACTTCAAAAAATGTAAAAATTTTCCTCTGGGTCTCTTAAAGAAATATCTCTCAGCTTGATTGTATGACTCTACTCTATCAATAGAAAACTTGGTGATGTACCCTCCAATGGTGTTATCAAACCAGTGATCTACTGCTCGTGACATGGAATTATTGACTCTCTTGACCTTCTGGATCAGCGCCAATGTCCAAACCACGGGAGGTCTAGATCTGATATCGAACTGGGTATCTGCTAACCTAGCTAACCACTCATATAGCTCGTGATGGATTCCTCCAAAGAATATCTCATGTATATCATTAAAAATATATCTTCCTAACCAATCCTCTATACTCAGATTAGGGTTGTTATTTTGGGCTTCAGCAAAGTCCTTTTCTTGATCCTCTATCCACTCTTGAATCTCTGTCTTTGATGTAAAACACCTTGGCATTCCCTTAAGAAGATTCTTGTCCCGACAACGGAACCATTTGTTGGCATAGGGGTAGACCCAGGGTTCACTCCAAGAGCACACCAACAAGCCCTAGCTACTGGCCCTTTCAGAAACACCTATGAGGCAGATGTAGTCTCACCTGAAGAATCTATGAGGGGGTTGTAGGACAAATATGTCTACAACCAAGGGTAATATCAAGTGGATCTAATACGGAACAATACAGTATACATAAATCACTTATCAGATTTAGATCTACTCCTCACAACTACATATATGACATAACACAACAATGCAATAACAGTATATCAATGACAAAGATCAGAGCATCAATCACACACAACAAAATATATACATGGTTCACCCTCTCTCTAGGGCTACGTCCACAGAATTGTGCTTTATAATATATTAAGATGAAGCATACAGTTCTTATCTGCACTCTTAGTTAGCAGATCTTCTTTCTTATCCTCTTTGTCTCCCCCTTTCCTGTGCACCCAGCTGCAGGACTTTGACCTTCGCACCCAGCTGAAGATCTTACAATACCAGAAGGCTCTCACACTTAGCACTTCTCTCTCACTCAATAATAATCACTCAATCAACAATACAACTAGATTGCACCCCCTTTCCTCATCTAGGTTATTATTTATACATTAACACCTTAGGTTGAAACCTAGGTGTCAAAACCCTAGATACCAAAACCCTAGGTGTCTAAAACCCTAGGTCAATTTGACCCACATTTTCAAGGCTTCGCCAGCCTATCTTTCCTTCCTTCTCGAGTGGTGCTCCAAATTATCCAATGGTGGCTTTTTTTGCTTGTTGAGTTGTCCAGGATCCATCTTCCTTGTTGATCTTTCATCCTCAATCTCCTCGTCCAATTGATTGATTTTCCATACTTTGCTCCGTCTTTTCTTCTCTTTTGCTCACTTCGACCCAGTAACAGTCACTGTGTCTTCCATGTAGTTCACACTTTGCCTTTTCTTCCTTGATATTTGCTTTCTTCCGCAACCACGGGCCAACATCGTCGTTCCCGTAGGTGAAGGAAAAATATCCCTTTTATCTTTAGGGATACCTATTGTGAGTGAAAATGAATCCCAATCGCTCTGGGGCTCAATTCTGGTTATCATGCCACTGTGTTTACCCTTATTCATGTTCTGAGAGGTCACCATGGCATGACCGGTATCTTTCTTGTGCATAGTGTATTGAGCGGATGCCCAAGATGGGAAATTCGATCGACCTTGACCTGTGGGAAAACTCACAGACAGAGCTTGGATCTGAGTTCATGAATGTCTTAGATGAAAAACCTCTGGGATTTATAACTAATCAGGTAGAAAGGAGAAACGTGTCGAAGGGAATTGAATTCATGGTGACTATATGTTCCAAATCGAATCGCAGATCTTCCATAAGACCTCCCTATGTGTAAAGTACTTGCGATAAGGGTTTCAGGGCATACATGATGCGAATGCCACAATTTTTCATTCCTTCAACCTTCATGATGAATTGATAATAGTTACAACACTTACCGACGTGACTTCCATTAACTACTTGACTCAACCTGGGGCATGTAGAGACTAATTTTGACGGTACCTGACCTTCTGGAAACGACATACCCATATCATTTACGCATGTTTTTTACTCTAACATCCCTTCCCGTTTCCAAGGGCAAACCAACCACTTGTCAACTTTGACCCTTTCATTTCTACGTACCTGAATTCACATGTTTGGACACATGGACCATAACTCGACTGAAAACAACTCTAAATAGAAAGAAAAATGGTGGTACTAAAAGATGGCTCCAACAGGGATGTTATCCTCTCCACGAGGTAGTAAAGAACAATAGGCCAGGTGCCTGACCATCAGGCCTTATTTTTATTATTCGGAAATGAAATACAAAACCAAAACACAACCTAAACCTATCAACATACCTTAGGAAAACTCAGCATAAACTTAGGGCCTTCGCTTATGGCTTTAATTTTCTGCTAACCCACTGACTCGATGCAAAAACTAAAACGACTATTTACAATGAAAAATGACTTAAACAGATTTTATTTCGTCAGATAATGTTTGAGGAACCTGTCATTTACAGGCCCCCAACCAAAGCATTCCCCATTCAATCCTTCCAGTAAATAAGCATTTCTCCTGCAATAATCATAGATTTTGAATGGACCTATCCACAGGTTATCGAACTTTTTATGCTTTCCTTTGTCCTCATTTCTCGCATCCCATCTCAACACTAAATCACCCAACCGGAAAATCTTTGGCTTGGAATGCTTGTCAAAGGCATTCTTCATCTATTCCTGGTGGAGCTGTGATCGATTGTACACTTATTCCCTCATTTGTTGTTTGTGAACCAGATGGTTTATTCTTATATGTGCGTCATTTGGCTCGGCCTCCTGCTCTTGCAACAATTTTCTAACAGGCAACCCTAGTGTAGTAGGGAAAATTGTGTCTGCACTGTATACAATATAGAAAGGTGATGTTGAAATGGACTTCTTGGTGGTAACTCGATCTTCCCACGGTGTGTAGATAAGGTTTTTATGCAAAGTCTTCTTATTATCTTGCAGTAGACTTTTGATGATCTTGGTTAGGCTTTTATTTGAGGATTCTGCTAACCCATTTCCTTGCGGGTAGTACATTGTAGAATTCTCCAGGGTTATATTATAATCCTGACAAAACTTTTCCACCCTCTTAGACTTGAATGAGGCCACATTATCTGTTATGATCTTGACGGGACACCCGAACTGCGACAATATGTTTGTCTCCAAGAATTGGATGATGTCTACGTCAGTAGCATGTTTCATGGGGATCGCTTCTATCCATTTTGTGAAGTAGTCAGTGGTCGTGAGTATCCATTTGTGTTGCCCTGATGATGGCGGATTTATTTCCCCTATGAAATATAAACCCCACTGCATGAACGGTGCCTCGACTAAGATTGGCTTCAATGGCAGGGGTTGCATCTTTCCTCTCCTGTCGAAAATCTGGTATTCATGGCAGCTAGAGATTTCTTTGTACATGTCTGCGAAGATCATAGGCCAATAGTAACCCACCCTTAGGATTTTGTGCATGGTGTTTTTCTAGTAATGGTCCCCCCTGCAATGGATTTTGTGAACTTCTTATGTGGCTTGCTTCACATCATTCTCCATCAAACATCTCAGTAACATTCCCCCGAGATCTTTCCAGTAGAGTGATTTGTCCAAGATGTAGAACTTAACCACTTTAAGATTGATAAATCTCGCCTTAGTCTTACTAATTCCCAGAGGGGCCTGGATATTATTCAACACATAGATGATAGCATCATACCACGTCGAATCGATGAACTCCTGGGACACCTGTGCATTCGTCTCTTCTTGAGGCCTCTCTGACAGATCAGCGATGAAATTCATTCCCCCCACATTGCAGTCAAACTGTGCCATTAGCTTCGCAATAACTTGACCCTTAATTAATTTTGTAGGCTTGATCTCCAGGTCATATTCTATCATGGTCGTTATCCATTTACCCCTCCTCCCTTCGGGGTCAAGCTGAGTCAGGATATCCTTTACTGAGTTGTTGGGTACATAAGAAATGATGTGGGAATGTAATATGTACGTCCTGAAATCTTTCAAGGCCTTCACTAAAGCATATGCTTGTTTTTCCATGATGGCATACCTTAATGGGGCATCCCGCAATGTCTTGTTGAAGTAAGCGATAGGTTTTTTGAAGTCCTATTCATCTTTCTGTAACATCACGTCAGCAATCGTATGCTCTGAGGAGAATGAAAACAGGATGAAATCCTTCATGAAATATGGACTGAATAGTACATGTTCTCTAGTCAATGCCACTTTGATGTCTTCAAACGATTTCTTGGCCTCCGAGTTCCACTTGATTTCATTTCCCTTTCAGATCATGCAGGTGATATGATTTATAATCTCTACCAAATTCAGGATGAATATCCTCAAGAAGTTTACCTTTCCCAAGAAGGATTGCACTTATTTTTTACTGCGCGAAGTGTCAATCTTCAGGATCCCTTTAACCTGGCTAGGATCTATCTTAATTCCTTCCCTCGAGATAATATGTCCCAACAACTTTCCTTCTTCCACCCCAAAATGTGATTTCTTTGGATTTAGTGATATGTCGAACTTCTTGCATTTCTAGAAAACTCTCTTCAAATGCTCGAGGTGTTGTTCGTCAGAGGTAGAGTACATCGTGATGTCATCCAGATAGATCACAATGAACCTGTACTTTTTGTTAGCAAACGTGATGTCCATTTCCCTCTAGAAACTGGCTCCACTGTTCATCAGGCTGAAAGGCATCTTGGGGCACATGAACATCCCCCATGGAGTTGTGAAAGTTGTTTTTTCTCTGTCATCTAGGTGGACCATTATCTGACTATACCCTAAAAACTCATCCAGCATGGACATCTTCTGGGACCCCACCACCTTTTGCAGGCAGGATATAGTCCATTTTGGGAAGAGGGTAGTGATCCTTGAGGGACACTTTGTTTAGATTTCAGAAGTCTACACACAGTCTTATCTCATCACTCTTCTTTCTTACGGATACCAAATTAGCTACCCATTTAGAGAATCACAAAGAAACAATAATCTTAGCATCGAAAAAAAAATTTACCTCTTTCTCGATCAGTGGCAGCAACAGGGGGTTTATCCGTCTCAGCTTCTGTTTGAAAGGTTTTTTCTCTTCCTTGAGAGGGATAACATGTTGGATCACTTTAGTGCCATACACTTTTAAATCATCGCAGCTCCATGCGAAAACATCGGGGAACTCCTTCATGAGCTTGACGTAGTCATGCCTGACCTCTGGGCTGAGCGATTTTGATAACTTGATCATCTTCGAGTTCTCCTCAGTCCCGATGTTTCAGTCTTCCACGTCTATTTCATTTGCAGTGATCTTGGGGTTTTTAGCCACATCATTTTTCGTTAAACAACTTTTCCAGTGGCACTAACTCCTTCGGAATGATGTTATTCTTCAGTTGTATTATGTCCCTTCCTGCGATTTGGTTCTAGAAAGGGTCGTCATTATTGCGCGCATCCGCGCTCCCATCTTCATTGCAACAATTTTTTGTCATCGATGTTTATGTTAGCGAACTCATCACTCGTCTGAAGGAACCTTTCTACCTGCTTGTCATCCTCAAATACCTGTCATTATTTGATATTATCAGGAACTAGTGGCCTATGCTTTACATTAATTTCATAATTTTTGTTTAGGAAGATGGGGATTTTGAAAACTGAGGCCGAGGTGGCCAACACATTGGTGATCTGATTTTTCTCCCTTGGGATAGAAGATATATCATACTCCAAAAATTCCTTGAGGAGGTCCAACACCAAGTTCTTGTATGCACTCAGCCTGGGGTGCTTTGTATAATATATGCCTTTGACATGGTTTATGAATTGTTTGGAGTCTCAACGCACTACTATCTTTTTTTCTCTTAATTCTTTCAACACCTTCAGGCCCAGAATCAGTGCCTCATACTTGGCCATGTTGTTGGTGCATTCGAACTCGATCTTGTATGAGCGCTGCTTTGTGCCCACTTCAGGGGGGGTTACCCATACACCGAACCCAGCCCCTTCTTTACTGACCACACTGTCAAAACTCATATTCCATGTCCCATTTTCCGCGTGGTCCCCTGAGTCAGCACACTTTGCATATTTTCATGCGGTTTCCTCATCGGTTGTCATGATGGTTTTTGGTTCTTCTTCTCCAAAACTCAAGTCATTGTAGAAAATAGAAGAGCCAACCTCAGTTTCGATGGAGTATATGGGGTGGTTGTTTAGCTGCGTCTTTTTGCTTACCATATACTTCAGTAACACTTCTCTATACAATCGTCTGTCCTGGCCAAAGACAGGGACGGTGGCATTTGACATGTCCATTTGCAGGATCCCCTGTAACTTTGCAACCCACGATCTGGACAATAGCATGCCAAACTTAGGAGGTATGTCTTCCATGACTGCATCCATAACCATGTTCTTCCAATTAATTTGGGCCAATGACACAACCAAGTCCTTGATAGACCCAAGAACTTGAGTTTCCTCGAATCAAAGGAGAAAAGGTCCTTATAGGGCCTGGTGATATCCAAACCCAATTCATCCATGATCACCTTTGGCATGAGGTTGTGAGGTGCGTCAGAATCCAACATGGCATTATGCAAGGTCATGTCATGAACCTTTAGGCTGACATAAAATGGAGGTATGTCCTCAGTATCACTGGTCTCCTCAATGCGAGGACCAAAGACAATAGATGGGTGATCTTCTTGGACATTCAGAGTATCGGGAATCCCTCCCATTTTCATCATTTTTATAATTTTCTCCCAATACTCAACCTTTCTGATAAGTTCGTTGAATGGGACAGAGATTTTTATTTTATCCATTTCATGCTCAAAATTAAAAGGAGGACAGACTTTCTCTACCTCTTTTCCACCTGCTTCTCGGCTTGCTTCCAGAGCTTTATTCGGGGTATCCTCCTTCGACTTTATCTTATCTATCTCATCCTTGGCTACATTTTTCGACATTGGTCGGCTCATGGAAGGAGTGTCCTTTGGAGTTTCTCTTATGGGATTTGTCTGATGAGGCTCAGCAGACACTTCCTTGCTCCTGAGGTTATATTTCTTCTGAAACTGCATCATGGCATTCTGATAACCTTTTCTGAATTCTTCAATTTCCCCAATCCATGCATCGTCTATCTCCAGCACAAAATCATTTATTCTACTCATGTATCAATCATGCTCTCTCTTTTTCAAAAACACGAGTGGATTCGTGTCATCGCAAAAATGCATTTCGTCCTCGAACTTCTGATCGAAGTATTCATCCGCGTAGTTGTTTTGGAATGGAGAACTTGTTTGTTGGTCACCTTGATATATCTACTCCATCTATTCCCTTTGTTGGATCTGAGGGACTTGACCCCTTCTGAGGTTATGATTTCAGGGTTGGGGTCCTGCTGCTCTCGGGTGGCAGATATGTTTCCCATGGACATTTTCTCCATTAGTTTTTCCATGGTTCTCATCATTAAGTCAAATTTTTCATCTATGGATCTCAATGTTGATGGTTGCGCATCTCCTTGGGGCCTCTTATCGCCTCTATTGAATCTATGTTTGATCTTCCCCAATCCCATCATATTTACCTTGACTTCGATTGCATTGCTCATTATCACATCTAGACTTATTGATCTTCTTTCTCTCAATAGCAAGGCGAAATCATTGTCTAAGGAGTCAGTGTATCGCAACTACGTAACCTCGGGAAGTGGCTAGACTTCTGCGGGAATAGAATTATAGAACTTCATGAAACCGGCTGATACTTCTTGTAATGTCTCTTCTGGTGCCTTCTTCATGTTATTGTACTTTGTTAACAACTGCAAGGGGTTCTTCTTTTCTCCCCATATGTTAATGAAGGTCATTTCAAATGTGGTAAAGTCCTTAATAGTTATTGGTTGTAGGGATTTAAACCACTTTCTCACCTCCCCCACAAAACTCTACGCGAACAACCTCATTTTTGCATCTGCATATTCTACCTCCTCCAAGTCGACGAAATCGTTGAACCAATCTAGATGCTTCTGGGCTGAAACATTCCCTTCATCATCTTAGAGATTAATCCTCTGGCTGTAATTCTGAGGCAAGTCATGTAGTTGGGCTGGCAGAATGAGAGGTGCAAATCTAACGACCATGGCTCTAGGATAATTTGGGGTTTGAGGGATATTATTAGATACCAAGGCTTGGAATATCTTCTAGTCGAAAACTATCTCATCCAAGTTGGTTTCCGACTTAGACCTGAACAGGGTTTTCTCAAACAACGTGTCAAACTCAAGGTCATCGATACTCTTTGTGCCATATTTTGGTAAGGACAGACTTTTGTCCAAGTAATAGAATGGGTCTGGCGCTTGCTCTCTGGTCCTACACGGAATTTTCTCAGGGTCGTACACAGGCTCTGTAGGGTTTGGGTCAGTATTTGCTCTGGTATATATCGTCTTCGAAGCCAGGGTTCTTGAACTGTGCTACTTGGAGCTATTGGTCATTTTTATTGGAGTCTCCAGGGTAACGTTTTGCAACCGGTATGAATGTTTTTCCCTCTGTTATCCTTAGGGATCAAACTGCAATGTTAGTTTTTCTCCGAGGGAAAAATTATTCAATTTCGTTCCCCATCAATGGTGCCAGAATGTTAGCACTCTATAAATCAGTTCGGCTGATAAATAGACGACAGAGGTAACTTTTTCAACCAACTTTGAGACCCGAAACTAGACTTTCGGATCTGGAGAGGGCTCTCTCGGGAGGTGCGATCTTCACATGGGATATGGCTCTTAAAGAAGTGGCTATATTTAACACCTTTGATATAATGGGTTCTAGTTATATTGGCGCAAGAAATTAAGACTTTAGGCTATGGAGTTGATTCAAGAAAATGACAAAAATAAATGACTCGGTGAGTGAACTTGAGAGAATAAGGCTAAGCGAGCAACAGTCTTCAATGCAAAATTGTAATGGGTGGCAGAGAGAAAACACAGGAAGTAACTCAACTCACCGTTGTGGGTGAGTTCAGAGTTAAATTTTAGAAGAAAACATTTTTTCTAAGTGGCGTGAACAAGGGGTTTTGTGCAGTGAATCCACAAGTTCAAAAATTTGTTCCAAAATAGAAAGAAAAAGATATGAATAAAGACAACAAGAAGAACGTACACAGAGAAAGAGGCACAATACATCCAACTGCTACAATTAGAATCTTTTCATCAAAGCTACAGGAATTTTTCATTAAGTTTCGGTCAAATCTCAAATTACATACAGTAGTTATCGTCTATACTAAATTTTCCAACCAACCTAGCTTACATTGAAAAGATCAAATATATGAACGAGAGCGTTTCTTGTTCTACCCTACTCTTCTAACTGCTATCTCTACAAACTAGGGAACTGGTTGTTCTATGTTACAAAACTCTTCGTATGACATTTTCCAAAAATAGACAAAGATACATTTGGCTACATCATGATCGTTGTAATCCACCACAGGGATTTAGTTTGTTAATCAAGCATCTGGGGGGGAAATCATTTGTCAGAGTCTCATTGTCTGTTGTAATGGCTTTGATTCTATGTCACGCACTCATATGTTTGGGGGGGGGGAATTGCATGGCAAGTGGAGGTAAGCAATCACGGCCGTTATGAAAATGGAAAAATGTCTCATGCGATGTTTCCTTTAAAAATGATCAAGACTTGCATTTTGTTTACCAATATAGGAAAGAACTCAGCTAATATTGTTTCTTTTTCTCACTGGAAAGAGCTGCGTGGGCTATCTCTTCAGCCACTTCACATTCTCTAGAGTGTCTAGCATTCCCTTCTTCTGATAGTCGGTGTGCTTCATGCAACTATAAAATCGTATATTGCACCTCCCAGAGTTATATTTTTAACCACGTCACGTTCCCTTCATGACCTTGTGTTGTTGATTCTTCTGTGATCTTTGTCACCAGTTGTTGTCTCACTTCCCTCTTTTCTTGGTACAGTTCGGTGATGGCTAGCTTTGCTTGCTTCAATTGTTGATATGTCTCTTGATCATTTGAGCCTGAGGCATCCATCCTCCTCGTCCTGCTCCTGCTTTCTCGGTTGGTACCTTCCAAAGCCTCCAAGCGGAAGACACTCATAAGTAATCTTTCAGCGATTGATCATGCGCTCATCTCATCTGAGATTCAAGTTTTCACAACTTCCTTGTTCTTCCTTGGTATGACTCTTCTCCGAGGTATCCGATGAATCCCAATCGCTCTGGGGCTTAGGTCTGGTGATCCTGCTACTATGTGTACCCTTCTTCATGTTCTGAGAGGTCGCCATGGCGTGACCAGTATCTGTCTTGTGCGTAGTTTATCGAGCGGATTCCCAAGATGGGAAATTCGATCGACCTTGACCTGTGGGAAAACTCACAAATAGATCCTGAATCTGAATTCATGAACGTCCTGGATGAAAAAACTCTAGGATTTATAACTGATCGGGAAGAAAGGAGAAACGTGCCAACGAGAACTGAATTCATGGCGAATAAATGTTCCAAATCAAATCCCAGATATTCCATAACACCTCCTTGTGTGTAAAGTACAGGCAATAAGGGTTTCAGGGCATACGCGATGAAAATGTCGTGATTTTTCATTCCTTCAGACTTCATGATGAACTAATAATAGTTACAGTACTTACTGACATGACTTCCATTAACTACTTGACTCGACCTAGGGCACATAGAGACTAATTTTGACAGTACCCAACCTTCTGGAAACAACATACCTGTACCGTTTACAGCATGTTTTTTACTGTAACATCCCTTCCCGTCTCCAAGGGCCAACTGGCCACTTGCTGACTTCGACCCTTTCATTTCTTCGTACATGACTTCACATGTTTGGACACATGGACCATAACTTGACTGAAAACGACTCTAAATGGAAAGAAAAATGGTGGTGCTAACATATTGGATGAAGAAACACATGTGAATATTATGCCAGAAAGCACTTGGGAAATTTTTGGAAAGCTTGTTGTGGTTCCTTCATTGGGAGGGATAGGATTTTTTAAAGGAAGGATGATAACACTATGTGGAAGAGTTACTAATGTACCTATTATTTCCCATGGAACATCGACCGAAGAAGAATTTGAAGTCATTAATTTTGTTGCAAACATCACTCCTTTTGCACTTTTGTTAAGAAAGACCTGGATTGAGAAAGATCAAATCTGAAGGAAAGCAGAGGAAGAAACCATAGAACAAAAAAAGAAAGAATTAAGGGACTTCATGGATAGGAAACTAGCACGACTAATAGAATAACAAGAGGATAAGTCGAAGCAATATAGGGCCAGAGAATTAGTTGTTGAATTTGAAAGAACACAAGAAGGCTTAAAGAACTTGTCCATGCAGGAAAGAAGTGTATCCACCCCAGAAATAGTAAGAGAAGAGATTACATTTGAACCCTTTTAAAGACCCTCATCAGTGCGAAGTTGCTATGCTAAGAGAAGATAAGAATTAGAATGGAAAGAGGAACCTAGAGACTCAAATCACACGGAAGAAGGCAAAAACTCTCAGTAAGAAGAAAGCAAAGTTAGAAAAACTGCAGGCAATTCCAGAGAAGACTTTAGAGAAGGCAAGCTTGCAGAACCTGAACCTCACCGGAATAGAAGAACCGTGTAGAATGGGACTTCTCCATGGAGAATCTATATGACCATTGGAGGCGTCTCAACCATTATAATTATTCTCCCACTATGCGTAAGGATGAAAGTAACGAGGAGTTGCAGTCCTACTATAAGTTAACCGAGGAAGACATGGAAGAGATCACTAAGGAGTGGCCAGCAAAATTCCTTGTACCAATGGAAGATGTAGAACTATCCGACCTCGACATCATCAAAATTCCTTTGGTCACCCAGACTAAGTATGATGGATAGAGCAGCGCAAATAAAAATAAGAAAAATGAGAAAGTGCAGGACATAGAATGTGATGAGAAGGACAGCGCATCGAAGGAAATTGCGCCTAACTCACCTGCAGGAGGAGGAGACGAAGTAAACCAAGAATAAGTAGGAGAAGGAGAAAAGAAAGAAAAGGGAGAAGTGACACCGCCAAAGGATCCCCTTACATAGGCTAAGAAATAAAAGTAAAGGAAGGTTTCTCCGCAGAAACCCTCAGCACGGAAGAAGACCCGAGCCAATAAGCCTCAGTCACAGAATGTGCTCACAGTGGACGATACCAAGCTTATAATCATTATCATAGAATATGCTTTAGAAGATATCCTGTAGAAACATGAAGCGAAGCAAGAAACTCTATATGACAGAATAGAGAAGGATCTCAAAGACATTCAGCAAGCTATCCATTCGAACTGCGCAGTCTCTACTATGCCTTCTTCATCAGAAAGTGTAGAATTGGGGGATGAGCCCACCCAATTACGTAGATTAGAAGATGCAATAGAGGTTGAACTTCATTGATTCCAAGAAGAAAAATAGCAGGCCACAGAGGCCTTAAATCAAGAAAAGGAGCAGGCCACAGAGCAGATTGTGATCAAAGAGGCAATGACTAAAGAACTCCACTCTATGTCAGGCGTGGCATAGGAAGAATCAGAGTCAAATGAGATGAAAGTGGTGAATCTCGCTAAGGCCATTCAGTAGCTTCAAGCAAGAGTAATGGAGCTATAAATCCAAGTAGTACCGAGAACTCCGCAAGAAGTGCATGATCAGAGGGAAGAAGTTGTTAGGAGCACAATAGAAATAATTAGGGAATTTGCCTCAGAGTGTAAGCAACTAAGTGATCAAAGTGCGCATACCTATGAGTGCCTTGCAGAAGATCCGGAGCTGAGGAAATTGGAAGAACAACTCTAGGAGGTGAAGCAACAGGCATCCACCGTACAATCATAGATGAAGTTGCTTACTCTCGTTGAGAAGATGAAAATATCACAGGAGCAGCGCGCAGTCCAGCAGCAGGTTACTTCTATCCAAAGAAAGGTTATGGAAGTTGTTAGTGCCACCATTTTTCTTTCCTTTTAGAGTTGGTTTCGAGTCACGTTATGACCCATGTGTCCAAACATGTAAATTCAGGTATGTAGCACTATGAGTTTGAAGTCAGCAAATGATCGGTTGGCCCTTGGAAATGGGAAGGGGTGTCAAAGTCGGAAATTGTATACGTGGTACGGATGTGTCTTTTCCAGAAAGTCATATCCCTTTAAGAAACCAATCCCTATGTTCCCAGGTCGGATCAAATGGTTAAATAGAGGTCACGTCGGCAAGTACAATAGTTATTATTAGTTTGTCATGAAGGCCGAGGAAATGAAAAATCACGGCGTTCGTATTATGCATACCCAACAAACCTTGTCACCTGCATCCTACACACAGGGATTTTCCATGGACACCCTACAACTCGAATTGAAACATCTCATCACCATAAATTTGCTGCCTTTCAGTATTATTTCTTTCTCCTGGATGATTCGTTATAAATCTCAGACGCTTGGCATTTTTCGCAGTCATAGAACCAACACAGAACTCCATTCATGATTCTCCTTAACAGTCCAGCTTTTTCAAAGATTTCCCTCCTGAGCATTTGTATAATTTACTGTGTGAAAGACACTTTGCGGTCATGCCATGGTGACCTCTCAGAATGTAGGGAAGGGCGCGCGGAGAAGCAGAACCAAAATATCTGAGCCCCAAAGAGACTGGGTTTCATTCTCACCTGTGGCCACCATTCCCAAAGGTGTGGAAGGAACCATTCTTTCACCTATAGGCGAGATTAGAATCAATCGCGAAACAGCCAAAGTAGAGAAATTCATATAGGAAGGGGATATGGTAAGATTCCCCCCCTCCCAACAACAGCTACCTCGGAGGAGAGGCAAGTCGAGAAAGGACAAAAAAATCATGAAATCTCAAATCACGGAAGAACCGCGCGTCGAATTGATAGCTGAAGAATTACTCAGACATGCCATCTGGCTAGAGCCTTTTGGGAAATCAGGCCATGAATATAGGAGCAGAGTGAGGAGATCTGATGTCGTAGAAGCAAATGAGGAGGAACCAACTCAGCAGTTGAAGGAAGCAAAGCTATCTATTGTCAAGTTGTATCTGGAAAATAGAGAATTAAGGCGACACCTAGCGACAAAGGCCACGGAAGCGTCAGCTGCACAGAGTCACGGGGGAAACATGGCATGGTTGAAAAGTTAGCTCAGAGAGGCACAAGACATGATTGTATAGCTACGAGAGGCGCAGAGGTTAATAAAAGAAAGGCACACAGAGCATCCAAGGGGATGCGAAGTGGTCGAAAAGGAAATCTGTGTGGCTCCTACTAGTGCACAGAAAGAGAAATTTTAGTGGGTACCATTTCTTTCATGACATTTTTGAGTGATACGTGTTCTCTGAAGTATCTTTCCATTTTGATAAAAGTCATGAGAATCAAACAGTTGTTCACTGTGCGCATTTCCTCCAGCAGATAAGCTTGTAGCAGAAAGTAAATTCATTATTACAAACAACAAGCTTTTGGACAAACACCTATTCGCGAGGATACCTAATCAATAGAAGACAGTGACACATTGTTCCCCACATCAGAACCTGACCCACAATCAAACCCCGTGGTGAACCTAAATACAATCGTTAGTGGACAAGCATGATTATTGCCTATTTCAGGAAGATAACATATGAAGAGTCTCTAGCGCATGTTGCGCATTCTTCCTAGTTTAGGGCTAGCAATTAGAATACAGGGTAGCCCAAGCAGCACCCTCGTTTATATATTTCATCTTTTCGATGTAAGCTAGGTTGGTTGGAAATTTTGGTAAACGATAGTTATTGAATGTAATCTGATTTTTTATCGGGATTTAATGCAAAGGTCTTGTGATTTGATGAAAAGATTCTAGTTGTGAGAGTCGGATGTATTGTGTCTCTTTCTTTGCATACGTATTTCCTGTTACCTTTTATTTCATATCTTATACTGTCTATTTCGGAACGAATTTTCGAACATGTGGATTCGTTGTATAGCTCCCCTTGTTCGCGCCACTTAGACAAAATGTTTTCCTCTCAAGCTAACTCTGAGTTCATCCACAACGTCACTCTTGAGTTACTTCCTGGGTTTTTTCTCCCACCACACTTTATGGTTTACACTAAAGGTTGTTGCTCGCCTAGCCTTCTCCTCTCGAATCTAGTCAATGATTCATTTGTTTCGTCTCTTCCTCGGATCTACCCCATAGCCCAAGTTTTACTTTTCTACGCCAATATAACCAGAGCCCACGTTGTCATAAGTGTTAAATCTAGCCATTGTTTTCAAAGTCATATCATGTGCAAAAACCGCGCCATCTTTGAGAGAGCCCTCTCCAGATCCGAAAGGCTAGTTTCGGGTCTCAAAGTTGGTTGAAAAAGTTACCTTTTTCATCTTTGTATCATACGAATAGATTTACGGAGTGCTAACAGAAGCGACATAGAGACTCCAGTCGGTGCAGGACGAAGCATGCATGCTTTTTGAAGAAGTGGAAGGAAAAGGCTCGCAGCTAGACCAACTGGTTGCGACAGTGGAACAACACCTGGAAGGGCCTATCACCGAACAAGTGATTCAATATTTCACCAAGCAGGAGGCTCTAGCGAAGTAGCAAGTCAAGTCAGCTCGATGCCTTCGAAGCAGTGTTACCCAGATCAGAGTGACTCGAGACAAGTCACATGTGAGTGTTGGGGGCTTGTTGGCCCTCAACCAATTTTTGAGAGAAAATTGGTCATGTTTGACCATTTTTGGGACTTTGATGGGCTGGTCAAAGACGGAGCACCCAAGCGAAGTGGAGATCATAGGATCTCGCTCATTTTGCAGGCTTTTTGGGCTTTTAGGGTTTATGTAATGGGTATGGGATGTCGACCCATGAGTTTACCCATGTTTAGGCCTCATTGTAAATGTATAAATAAGTATCTAATTGATGTAAGAAATAGTTACTAATCATTGATTGGCTTAGTGCATGGCTAGTTGGCTTTATGCATGAATGTGTTAAGGCTTGCAGAGCTAAGTGCAAGCATTTTGTAAGTGCTTTGTGCAAAAAGAATGTGTAAGGCTTTGTGCTATTAAGGAGTTGGCTCGGTGCCTTGACCTAATTCGGGGAAGGAGGATCTAGCGAGGTGCATGCAGATCTCCTATCCTTTGTGGAGTTGGCTATGTGGCTTTGTGCATAGGAGCAAAGGAATGTAAGAATCTTGAAGACTAATAAAAAATAAGAAGAATTTGGTGGGCGTAGCCCCACACTGGGGTGAACCACGTATATCATGTGTTGATGCACTTTGTGCAATATTGTTCATGTTGTTTATGTATTTATCTGCTTAGTGTAATGATCTTGATGTATGATAGATAGATCTATGGATGCTTGGTGCTTTATGTATGATGAATGCCAGATCTGATTTACTGTTATGTGCTTGGAAGTGTTTGATCTGATTATTACTGTGTTGTTTTGTACTTAGGGTTTAATCTGTGATGTGAATAAGAATCATAACTTAATGCATATTGGTGGCTAAGTGATATGTTAAGTGTTGTAATCACATATCTTTGTCCCAGCTAGGTTGTAGACACCTGATTTCTGCAACCCCCCCTTCCTCTACCTCAGGTGAGACTTCATGTCCTCTGCAGGTGTTGTCGAAAGGGTCAATAGTTAGGGTTTTGTTGGTGCATTGTTGAAGCATTGAACCCAAGGTCTTCCCCTATTCCAACAAACAACAAACAACTCAATGAATTATATAATGCAAGAATTTTAAGTCTTAAAATAGTATTTCAAGTCATTAAACAAGTATCCAAACACAATTACTCCCACAAGTTGCAATAAAAAAAAATATTCACCAAAGAATTAGTTGTTTTACAGGTTGCATATCAATAAATATGAGTTATACAATAGCTGAAAGGAAATGAAATGTACTTTGCACACATCAAAAACTGCATTCAAGATAAGAGAAAAAAACATATATATTTGGAAAAAAACACATTGTCATCAAGACTATATTCACTAGGTAGAGAGATTTAATCATCTTGATGTATTGATTTCCTTCCCAAAAAACCGAACCTCCAGAACATACAAAAATTACATATTTATCAAACTTGTAGAGGCTCTAGTCCATCTGGAATTGATGCTTAACTCTACATTATCAGTTCGAGAACAAATTATTGGCTTAACTAAATATTGTTGGAGTATAGTAATGTATACTTCAAACTTGACTTAACAAAAATAAGTGGTTCATATCAAACACAAATGACCACTTATTATTCCTTAATCTAAAAAGTCTTGCACTTAAATAACTAAAACTGCTACTAGTGATAAAATCAAATCGATGCATTTTTTGAAGTGAACTGAGCTTTGACAAAAACTAATTAGGACTGGCAGAACTAAGTTATGTATCGACGTATCCATGCGTGCTGTTGGAGGCCAGGTGATAATTGGATGTGTTGGGAGATTCTTTAGGTACTCCTTCAAATTATCTCCTTTAGAAAGAAACAATTCTTCTGGTGTTTCTTCTGGAGTCTTTGATACTTCTTCTGCAGTCTGGAGTATAGTTTCTCCAATTTCTAGTTGTGGTGTTGCAAGGTCTAGATTTGAAGCTTCAGTTTTTGCACTTGTTGGTTGTCATCGAACTTCTTTGTTTTGAACTCAACCTGCATCTTCTTTATGTCTTACTCTATGATAGAAATGTTGTGGTCAACCAATGTTCTGCTCCTTCTCATATTGTATTTGTGTACAACCGCAGGTTCCTTCCCTTGTGTTCCTTTAATGGACCCCTTGTACTCACATAGTGTCAGTTTTAATCTCTGGCTTAATGTCTTGTAAATTGTGGCAAGGATCCCATGCATGTGATGAGGTGCCAATAGAATCTTGCTTAGGATCAAGTCCATAATCATGAATTCCCTGCTGACTTGAGTCTATAGGATAATCCTTTTTCACTGTCACAAATGGTGTTTCTGTAGCCTCATCTTCATTAGACTTTGATTTCTCTTTTTTCACTATCATTCCCTTCAAAACATTGAATGTCATTTCTTCCATGCTAGCAAATAGGGACTGTCATCATCATCGATCACAATTGGTTGGGGGTATTTTAATGATGTCTTAAAAATATCCTTGGAGTTAAGCCTCAATTGATTTGTAATTCTAGTTTTTTTGTTTGGCTTCCTTGGTGCTTCAATTTTTTGCTCGCCCTTCCTCTTCCTGTCTTATCTAGTTGCAGGGGTTGTTTTAGGTAACGCTTCTATAGGAACAACCTTTCCCTTAATTACTTCCTTTTTGCACGAACCAGGTCCAATTTTACCTCTTATTCGAGTCATAGGTTTATTAGGTTGTTGGTCAATGGGGGTTTCCTGCTCCTCCTCTGGATGGTTGGATGAAAGAGACCTATGTGGTGTTTCCAGTGCAGGTGGGTGCATGCTGGAAGCTTTTCCACTCTTTTTTTCCTTCCCCTTTTTCATAGAAGACCTCAATTACATGCGATGGGACTCCTCCTTCATGGACGTCTCTGGCTTGTTTGCTTTCGAGGGCATGCTCCTTGTTTTATGGCCTTTTCCCTTATTTGATGTGGGTTGGAAAGGCTTCATCAAGCTCCCAAGGTCTGGATAAATCCTGACCTTCATCTTATATTCACTAGCATAACCTTCATTCTGCGAATCAAATCCCTACTCCTGCTCTTTCAATCCCACAGACTTCAATAAATAATCCCAAGGCATTTCAAGTTCCTCAAGAACGAAAGTTACCAACAATCTAATAAATCCTTGATGGTATAGGCTTATGTGAGAAGATTCAAGGTGACCTTGAACCCTCTTGGCCATTTTGGTTAGGCTCTTAAGCAAGTAATATGATAAATTAATCTCTTTGTCTCCACTTAGATGTATAGGGAAATGAAGGTGATAATAGTGTACAATGTTGAATCGAACCTCACCTGTGATATACCTCTGCACTATTGTTAGGGATCCTTTCTAGTCTTCCTTTATCCACAACATAGGTATTCCTTGGCTCTAGTTAGGGTCTTGGTGCTCGGGAACCAGAAATTTGTTACATAGGTCGGGAGGAAGCTTGCCTTTCTTAAACCATCTCTCCCCACAGATAGGGAAAGTGCAGGTTGTTCCAATGAAGTGTTATATAACATGAATCCATGTATCCCAAGCAGGTTCTGGAAGCCATCAAATGTCTACACGAACAACATAGTCAAGTGTGACATACCCACTACAGCCTAATAGATTTTTTTTGCCTTTTTCTCCTTTTTCTCGAGGGACAAAATCCCCGAGTTCCTATGATGTCCTAGCGCAGGCTATCTCTTCCTATCGAAACCTTCACTAAACCAATCCATGGGTTCTTTTATTGAAAACCCATCGTGTACAACTCAAGCACCAAGCATGGGCTTCACCTCCATGTGATCATCGGTTATGATCTCGGGCCAAGCCAAGAGGCGCCTTTCAAAATTCACGACTCAGTGATGCCTGAGAGTCAAGTCCTTCAACTCTTCAAACCCTAAAACCTAAAATCGTACCTTCGTTAAGAGCGATGGCTGTGAATCTTCCCCTGATCCAACGGTCCTAGCCGTATCGAGATTTCAGTAACCAAGAGTTCGAAATGCAAGAGAGTCGAGTATTTTGACTCTTCGAACCCTGAAACTTGAAATCCAATATGCGAGGTCTTGTATGAGATCGAATGGTCCTCAATGATATGGATCCAACGGTCCAGATCTCTTCAGAGTTTTGTGAACCGGGAGTTCATGATGCAATGACTCCAGAACTCCTGTCACTCAAATCCCCAAATTTCGATATGGGAACTTGTGTAGGAGATCAACGAACCTCGTTGATTTGGATCTGATGGTCACTATCCCTCCTGAGCTTAAGGGCGTTGAAGGACACTCAACCTTAACCCCCTTGCTGTCCTATGATATCCAGTGGCTTACAGCATTTTGGAGCTTTCCCTGAACTCTAACCGCTCGCCACACGTCTCCTCCGATGGACGGTCTAGATCCTCCCAGAGTTTCGTGAACCGGGATTTCACGACTTGCAAAGACGGGGTCTTCCCCTTTGGTCTCTCGAGTGCCAAAATGTCGAAATGTCAAAACCTATTCACACTAATTTGATTCAGAGTTTCGCATACCGGGACTTCGCGACTTGCGACGATGAAGGGTCTTTCCCGTTGGTTTCCCAGGTGCCGAAACGCCGAAATGCCGAAATTCTGAAACCTATTCACACTAAGTTGATTTGGAGTTTCACATATCGAGACTTCACGACTTGCGATGAAAAAGGGTCTTGCCCTTTGGTTTCCTGGGTGCCCAAATGCTAAAATGCTGAAACCTATTCACACTAAGTTGATTCAGAGTTTTGCATACTGGGACTTCGTGACTTGTGACGACGAAGGGTCTTTCCCTTTGGTTTCATGGGTGTTGAAATGACGAAACCTATTCACACTAAGCTGATTTGGAGTTTCACATACCAAGACTTCACCATTTGTGATGACCAAGGGCCTTTCCCTTTGGTTTCCCGGGTGCCGAAATGACGAAATGTCGAAATGTTGATGAACGGGTCCTGATACTCCAGGACTTTCAGGACGCTTCCAAGTCCACTCTCCTGCCTAGGCAAAGGATAAGGTCAACAGGAAATAGAGCTCCGACAAATCCTTTAGAGGGTTCTTGGGTAAATTATCCCTAGGCTTGGTGATCTAACTAAAATCCTTCCTGAGTTGCCAAGCTATAAACTCTGTGGTAAGGGTAAAGTAAACTCGCGGGTTTACTATCATGGTAGTCCTTTCAAGGGACTCACTTCGGCTCTGGAGTGCGAGGAAACTTCCCGGGAGGGGGTGGCTTCAGGAAATTACACCAGGGCATAGCACGAGTCAAGTAGATGGGACAATTCTCAAGGGAAACTGACTCATATTCTGAACTTACTCACTCTATACATAACTGATTATGATTATACTAGTATAAGCATGCATCCATTACCTCAAATCAAAACACAAGGCAAACACTTCTATACAGAAACCATTTATGAGCATATAAAACATGAGCATGCATTCAAGATATGAAATTCAAAATACAAGACATAACACTTATCAAAAAACACTAGACGTGAAGCGACTGCTGAGAGGGGTGCTCGTTTCCACCCAACCGTAGGCTCAGTGAATCCAGACGGATTTACCACTAGCCACCCCCGAGCTAGACCACGATGCTTGGAGATTCATTTTTCTACTCCCATCTTAAAGGAAGTCAAGGACAAAGGCTACTCTCCTTCTCCTCTGTTCAGAACTCCCTGTGTTTCCAGAGTTTCTCCAGTTCTTCCCCGCGATCCCTATCGCATGTGTTCTCTCCTCTCTCCCTTACCACACTTCCTCTCTTGCCTTTTTCCTCTGCAAGATTGTGTGTGGCACAAATTTCCCCATCTGTGGTCAGGTCTGGGAGCTGTTATGGATGGGTGGTTCATCCTCATCCCCTCATTAACTCTTAAGGAGCCTCCCCACCAACCAATCTGATGAGAAATCCATTCTAGGGTCAGAGAGTTGCTTTGGTCTTTGAGCAAGTAAAACCAGTACGGTACTGGCTCGATGGAAGTTAACACAACCATTCCAGGTCCCTTCCACCACCTCTCATTATCCATCGTGGTCTCTTTTAGCATATCCCCCTCCCAGCAACCATGCAACACATATTCATAACATAATTTACATTCATTGACCTTTTATAAAAAGGTGCATCAAATCAAACATTCACATCTCTGAGTTTGCCATAGTTCTTGGTCAATATAGTTATTTTTATAGAATGGGGGAAACAGGGTGTTACAATTCCCTCCCCCTTAAAGGAACATCATCCCCAATGTTCTATCTATAAATATGATGTGTATGTACAGAAGTAAACAAAATCGGATATGCCTATTTCATGGCATCTTCCATTTCCAAGGTAGCCTCATCTGGGCCAAAATGTTTCCACTGCACCTTGACCTGTGCAATGGTTTGGTTCCTGAGTGGGGTTTCCTTTATGTCTAGTATGCATTGAGGTTCTGGCAGGAATTCTCCCTCCGATTCCACCTGGATCAGAGACCAGTCAATTATATGATTAGAATCATGTACATATTTCTTCAATAATGAAACATGGAAAACATTATGTGCTTTTACTGTGGGAGGAAGTGCTAGCCTATAGGATACAGGTCCCACTCTATCTAGAACTTCAAAGGGTCCAAAATACCAAGGTTCCAACTTGGCACAAGCTCCCATCCTTAGGGACCTCTTCCTGGGCCTAACTCTGAGATATACGTGGTCTCCCGTCTTGAATTCTCTTGGAGTTATTTTTCGGTCAGCGTAACTTTTTTGTCTGTTCTGAGTGACCTTCAGATTCTATTTTATTTGAATCACTTGTTGTTCCATTTCTTTCAACATGTTAGGTCCAATAGTAATTCTTTTTACGGGATTACTCCAACTGACTGGAGTGTTGCATGGTCTACCATAGAGGACTTCGAAAGGACACGTCTTCAGGGATTCTTGGTAGCCGTTGTTGTAGGCAAACTCCACCAGTGGTGGGTAATCTTCCCACTTCTTGGGTTGATGCATTACATGCATTCTTAGCATGTCTTCCAATATTTGGTTCACTCTTTCCGTCTGTCCATCGGTTTGAGGATGATAGGTTGTGCTAAACAGTAATTTGGTCTCTAGACCAACCATCAAGGATTTCCAAAAGTTGGAAATAAATTTTTTGTCTCTGTCAGACACGATCTCTTTAGGCATACCATGTAGTCTAAATATCTCCTTCATGAATATGCTAGCGATATCTATTGCCTTGCAATTCGATTTGACGGGGATAAAATGGGCGTACTTGCTCAATTTATCCACCACTACCATGATGGCATCATTCTGTTTGGTCGATGTTGGTAATCCGGTGATGAAGTCCATGGAAATGGTTTCCCACTTCCATTCTGAGATTGGTAGAGGTTGTAATAATCATGCTGGGTGCTGGTGTTCTACTTTAACCTGTTGGCATTCCAGGCACTTAGCTAAATAGTTATCTATGTATTTCTTTAACCCAGGCCAATAGAATTGTTTCCTAGTGGCTGTGATCATATTTTGATATCCCGGGTGACCAGTATATGGTATTTTATGTAGTTCATATATTATGAACCTCTTCAATTCGTCACAATCTAGAATATACAATCTGTTTCTGTAAGTTAGCATACCTCCATCTATCATCTGGTAGCCTTCATACTTTATTCCCGTGGGTTATTTCTCCAGGTATGAGGTCACGGTCTGGAAGAATGTGTCTGTTTCTTGTGCATTCTTGACTCTTTCTTTAACATTCGTCTCGCAGGTGCTCACCACTACCAGGTGAATTGTTTTCATACTTCTGCTAAGGGCATCGGCCACCTTATTTTCCTTTCCTTTAACATGTTTGATTTCAAAATCAAACTCACTAAGGAGGGCCATCCACCTAGCTTGTTTGGCATTGAGCTTTGGTTGGTCAAACAGATATCACAATCCATATTGGTCTGTCATAAGTACAAATTTCCTTCCCAGGAGGTAATGTCTCCACATTTTTAAGGCATGCACTATGGTGGCCAACTCTAGATCATGGGTCACATAGTTGACTCCGTGCTCATTCAATTTTCAGGATTCATAGTAGACTACACTTCCTCCTTGCATAAGGACTCCTTCGAGCCCTTCCTTACAGGCATTTGTGCACATGAGGAAGTCGTTTTTGGGATCAGCGATCTTCAGCACAGGTGCATGGGTCAGAAGGTTTTTCAGGGATTTAAATCTTTCTTCACATTCTTGTGTCCATGTGAATTTATCTCCCTTCTTCTAGAGGGCAGTGATTGGACAACCTATCTTGGAGAATCCTTTTATAAATATCCTATAGTACCCTGCTAAGCCCATAAAGGATCTGATATCTGAAATGTCCTTTGGGGTAGGCCATTCCATGATAGACCTGATCTTGTCAGGATCTACTACTACTCCCTCTTTAGATATGACATGGCCCAAGTAATGTATTTGCTTCTAGAAAAAGTCGCACTTGCTAAATTTGGCATAGAGTTTATGTTCTCTTAGCACTTGAAGCACAAGTCTAAGATGTTCCTCATGTTCCTCTCTATTCTTGGAGTAAATTAATATATCTTCAATAAAAACCAGTACAAATTTGTCTAGGAATTTGYTGATCACATTGTTCATCAAGCACATAAAAGTGGTAGGGGCATTGGTCAATCCAAATGGTACTACCACAAACTCATAGTGACCATATCTCATCCTGAAGGAAGTTTTGTGGATGTCTTCACCCTTGATTCAGACTTGATGGTATCCAAATCTCAAGTCAATCTTTGAGAAGATGGAAGCACCTCCCAATTGATCAAACAGGTCATCGATCCTGGGTAAGGGGTACTTGTTCTTTATGGTTACCTTATTGAGTTGTCTATAATCTATGCACAGTCAAAGGGTACCATATTTCTTTTTCACAAACAAGACTGGTGCTCCCCATGGAGACACGTTGGGCTGGATATAGCCTCTGTCCATCATTTATTTTAGTTGTAATTTAATCTCAACTAGCTCGGGTGTGCTCATCCTGTAGGGTGTCCTAGACACTGGCACCTATCCCGGTGCAAGTTCTATCGAGAAGTCAATGTCCCTTCTTGGAGGTAAACCCAGTACCTCTTTCAAAAATACATCTCTATATACTCTTAGTGTGGGGTGGTCTTCGAGGCTTGGTTTTTCATCTTCAACTAATTCCAACACCTGTATCGCATATAGTGGACATCCCTTTCTACAATACTTTCTCATTTGAAGGGTTGATATTCATCTCACCGAGATAGGTTTTTGGATCCCTTGAAGGGTTATCCTTCTTCCTTCTTCACTTACACATTCTAAGGTTTTATGGTAATAGTCCAGTCTGGCTTTATATGTGGCTAGCCAGTCCATACCAATCAAGAGGTCATACGATCCTAGGGGTAATACGTTAAGGGTTGCTTGGGTGGGGAATTCACCCATAGTGAATTGGCAAGCTAGTATGACCTCCGCTACGTTTCTTTTGGTGCCTGTGGCTAACTGTCCCAACCATGGCTTGGCATGTTTATGTGGCTGTAATTTACACTTATCAATAGCCTTAGGGGCTATATAACTCAAATTTGAACCAGGGTCAATTAGAATAGACACTAGATGGTTGGTGATCATACCTTCCATCTCCACCATTGAAGCTTGGTGGTCAGCTTGTTTATTATCCGCGGCTGCATAAATTTGTGGCATACTCCTGGCCATGTCATTGATGGTGGTAGCTTCTTGAACGTTGTAAATTCTCCAACTGTTCTTTTGTCGGTGCGGGCAGTCCCTCAGTAGATGTTCTTCTCCACAATCCCAACATTTTAAGGGCTCTTTCTTCGGGTTATCAATATTTCCTGGGGTAGATCCAACATTTGCATTTCCACTCTGGGAGGGGAAATTCTGTTGGTGTACACTTCGGGTTGGGAAGCTCATCCTTGAGTCAATTTTATAGTTTTTAAATCTTGGGGATTTAAACCCCTTTTTCTAGAATCCCTAACTATTCTTTTGCTTCCAGCCTTCACGAGGTTTTGTCCGATGCCCAAGCTGTTCATAACAATATCTTGCCTTTCAGATAGTATCTTCTAGGGTCTTTGGCTCGTCAAACTCAATCATGTTATGATAGGCCTTAGGTAGTCCACTAATGAATCATTGCACCTTTTCCTTTTCTGCTTTTATATAGGGTACGTACCTCAGCAATTCGAGGAATCTGCTAACATATTCCTCTATTGTGCATTGCCCCAGCTTGAGTTCATAGAATTCTTTAGTCTTTTCGTCGAAATAATTTTCCGACAAATACTTCTTCCCGAAGTATTTCTCAAACCATTCCCAATATAGGTCTTCTTCCTAAATCCCTTTTATGTTCTTAAGGTCTTCCCACCAAATGGAAGCCTTGCCATTCAGTTTGAAAGTGGCTACTCGGGCCTTCAAATTTTTCGATAAGTCATGGACTCTAAAATACTTCTTTAATCCAAGAAGCTAGGCCTCTACTTCCTCTCCCTTCTTTATTTCATCATCAAAAGAGGGTGGTTTGGCCTTCTTGAATTCTTCAAGATTATGATTTTTGGAATGATTTTGCTTCTTTTGTTTTCTTCGGGAATAAGAACTAGTTCTTCTACTAGAAGATCCCTCCGAGTCGGTAGTTTCCTTTCCAAAGGAATCATCCAACGCTTGTCCCTTATCTCTGGGGTGAACCTTTCTCGAGGTGCTCCTCCTAGTGTGCCGACTTAAAGGACCACGTTTCCTTATCCCAGGTGGGCTTTGACTTCTCTTTGTCTGTCGTTGGTCTGCATGACTGGTGTCAGGTCCATGTTACAATTGTCTTTGTATGTCGGATAATCTTTGCAGCAAGACTGCATTAATTTATGTTTGCTTCTCTTGCTCTTTTATCAACCTCTCATTGCCGGCCTTACAGCTCTATAGTTTGACCATGAGGCTTCTCACAGTTTCAGCTAGATCTGGAGGGGTCTCTACCGCTCTCCTTTCGTCAAACTCTTCGTCTCTATTGTGGGAGCCATCTCCCACTTCGTGGTGCGTCACCATTCTATGCGGCTGTAGTTTCTCGCAGTTGATCGTCCACTTGTTGTGCAAGAAAAACACTTGTTGTTAGTCAACATTATATTCATTCACAATCAACACATAATTCATATTTTTCAAATGCATACACACAATAGAAATTTTCATTTTTTTTTTATTTTTTTTTTTAACTTTGGCTTTTGATAAGGGGGGTTAGGATAGAGAGTTACTCCTTTTAAGAGTACTTCAGATGGAGTTTCTACGCAAATCATCCATGAGCCCAAGCAGGCCAAGTGTTGTAACCATGCTCTGATACCAATTTGTGACATTCCCACTACGGCCTAATAGATTTTTTTCGCCTTTTTCTCCTTTTTCTCGAGGGACAGAATCCCCGAGTTCCTACGAGGTCCT
>ML835008.1:61688-74722 GCA_009831015.1 Picea engelmannii
TGGGAGTGGCTAGTGATAAATCCATCTAGATTCATTGAGCCTACGGTTGGGTGGAAACGAGCACCCCTCTCAGTAGTCACAACACTACTGGTGTTTCCTGATAAGTGTTATGTATTACATTTCGAACTGAATGCATGCTCATGTTTATACACTCATGAATGTTTTCTGTATGGAAGTGTTTGCCTATGTTTTGATTTGGAGACAATGGATGCATACTTATACTTATATGACCATAATCGGTCTAGACATTAAATGAATAGGTTCAGGATACAAGTCTTTTCCCTGGAGAACGGCCCCATCTACCTGGCTCATGCTATGCATTGGCTTAATTTCCCAAAGGCACTTCTCCTGGGAAGTTTCCTTGCACTCCTGAGTCGAAGTAAGTCCCTTGAAAGGGCTACTATGATAGTAAAACCACTAGTTTACCTTACCCCTACCGCAGAGTATATAGCTCGACGATTTAGGAAGGCCTTAGTCAGATCACCAAACCTAAGGATAATTTACCCAAGAACCCTCGGGAGCATCTATTGGAGCTCTATTTCCCATCGACCTTAACCTTTACATAGGTCAGAGAGTGGACTTGGCAACATCCTAAAAATCCCGAAGTAATTCGGAACCACCCATCGGCATAGGACGTGTGGCAGTCAGGTAGAATTTCGTTGACCCATGACTTGGAGTGGTCAACGAGTAGGATTGCACAAAATCATGATTTGAAAAATCATGACGTGATCATGGTCGTTGATCCAGGAGTGATCTGGACCATCGGTTTAGCGTGAAGAGATTTCAGCGTTTCGGCATTTCGGCGTTTCGGCACCCGGAAGACCAAAGGGTAGGACCCCTCATCTTCGCAAGTCGTGAAGTCCTGGTGTGTGAAACCCAAAAGAAACTTAGCGGGAATATTTTTCGGCATTTTGACATTTCGGCACTCGAAAGACCAAAGGGCAGGGCCCCTCATATTTTCAAGTCGCAAAGTCCCGGTGTGAAAAACTCCGAAGCAACTTAGCGGGAATAGTTTTCGGCATTTCGGTGTTTCGGAACCCAAAAGACCAAAGGGAAGGATCCCTCGTCTTCACAAGTCGTGAAGCTCCAGCGTGCGAAACCCCAAAGAAACTTAGCGGGAATAGTTTTCAGCATTTCGTCATTTCGGCACCCGGAAGACCAACGGGCAGGACCCCTCGTCTTCACAAGTCGCGAAGTCCTGGTGTGTGAAACTCCGAAGCATCTTAGTGGGAATAGTTTTTGGCATTTCGACATTTCGACACCCAGAAGACCAAAGGGCAGGACCCCTCGTCTTCATAAGTCGCGAAGCCCCAGTGTGCGAAACCCCAAAGCAGCTTAGCGGGAATAGTTTTCGGCATTTCAATGTTTCGGCACCGGAAAGACCAAAGGGCAGGACCCCTCGTCTTCATAAGTTGCAAAGTCCCAGAGTGTGAAACTCCAAATCGGCTTAGTGTGAATAGGGTTCGGGGTTCGGGATTTGAAGAATCAAAGAACTCGACCCTCTTGCATTTTGAACTCCCAGTTACTGAAGTTCTGATACGGCTAGGACCATCGGATCAGGGGAGAGACTCGCAGTCGTCGATCTCACCAAAGGTACGATTTTGGGGTTTGGGGTTTGAAGAGTTGAAAGACTTGACCCTCGTGAATCGCTGAGTCGTGAAGTGAGAAAGGTGCCTCTTGGCTTGGTCGAGGTCATAACCAATGGTAACATGGAGGTGAAGCCTGCACTTGGTACCTGAGTTGTACAAGATGGGTTTTAAATGAAAAAACCGGTGGATTGGCTTAGGTAAGGTCCCGACAGGAAGGACTAGCCTGCGTTAGGACCTCGTAGGAACTTGGGGATTCTGTCCCTCGAGAAAAAGGAGAGATAAAAAGGTGAAAATATATTATGTTGTAGTGGGTGTGTTACACGCAGGCTAGCTCTTCCTGTCGGAACCTTCACTAAACCAATCCATCGGTTCTTTCATTGAAAACCCATTATGTACAACTCAAGCACCAAGTGTGGGCTTCACCTCCATGTGATCATTGGTTATGATCCTGGGCCAAGCCAAGAGGCACCTTTTGCAATTCATGACTCAGTGATGCCCGAGAGTCAAGTCCTTCGACTCTTCAAACCCCAAAATCTGAAATCATACCTTCATTGAGATCGACGGCTGTGAATATCCCCCTGATCCGATGGTCCTGGCCGTATCGAGAGTTTGAAATGCAAGAGAGTCGAGTATTTCGACTCTTCGAACCATGAAACCCAAAATTCAATATGCGAGTTCTTGTACGAGATCCAACGGTCTTGAATGATATGGATCCAATGGTCCAGATCTCTTCAGAGTTTCATGAACCGAGAGTTCACGATGCAACGACTCCATAACTCCTGTCACTCAAATCCCCGAATTCCGATATGCGAACTCGTGTAGGAGATCAATGAACCTCGTTGATCTGGATCTGACGGTCATTATCCCTCCTGAGCTTAAGGGCGTTGAAGGACACTCATCCTTAACCCCCTTGCTGTCCTACGAGATCTAATGGCTTACGGGGTTTCGGAGCTTTCCCCATACTCTGACCACTCGCCACGTGTCTCCTCCAATGGACGGTCCAAATCCTCCCAGAGTTTCGTGAACCAGGATTTCGCGACTTGCGAAGATGAGGGGTCTTCCCCTTTGGTCTCCCAAGTGCCGAAATTCTAAAATGCCAAAACCTATTCACACTAAGTTGATTCGGAGTTTCGCATAACAGGACTTCGCGACTTGCGACGACGAAGGGTCTTACCCTTCGGTTTCCCAGGTGTCGAAACGCTGAAATGCCAAAATGTCGAAACCTATTCACACTAAGTTGATTTGAAGTTTCGCATACCAGGACTTCGCGACTTGGGATGATGAAGGGTCTTTCCCTTTGGTTTCCCGAGTGCCAAAATGCCAAAATTTCGAAACCTATTCACACTAAGATGATTTAGAGTTTTGCATACCGGGACTTCGCGACTTGCGACGATGAAGGGTCTTTCCCTTTGGTTTCCCAAGTGCCAAAACGTCGAAATGATGAAACCTATTCACACTAAGTTGATTCGGAGTTTCGCATACCGGGACTTCATGACTTACAACGACGAAGGGTCTTTCCCTTTGGTTTCCCAGGTGCTGAAACGTCGAAATGTCAAAATGTCGATGAATGGGTCCGGATACTCCGGGACTTTCAGGATGTTTCCAAGTCCACTCTCATGCCTAGGCAAAGGATAAGGTTGACGGGAAATAGAGCTCCAACAGATCCTTCAGAGGGTTCTTGGGTAAATTATCCCTAGGCTTGGTGACCTAACTAAAATCCTTCCTTTGCCGTCAAGCTATAAACTATGTGGTAAGGGTAAGGTAAACTTGCAGGTTTACTATCATGGTAGTCCTTTCAAGGGACTCACTCTGGCTCTAGAGTGCGAGGAAACTTACCGGGAGGGGGTGCCTTCGGGAAATTACACCAGGGCATAGCACGAGTCAAGTAGATGGGACAATTCTCAAGGGAAACTAACTCGTATTCTAAACTTACTCACTCTATACATAATTGATTATGATTATACTAGTATAAGCATCCATCCATTACCTCAAATCAAAACACAAGGCAAACACTTCTATACAGAAACCATTTATGAGCATATAAAACATGAGAATGTGTTTGGGATATGCAATTCAAAATACAAGACATAACACTTATCAGAAAACACCAGACGTGAAGCGATTGCTGAGAGGGGTGCTCATTTCCACCCAACCGTAGGCTCAGTGAATCCAGACGGATTTACCACTAGCCACCCCCAAGCTAGACCATGATGCTTGGAGATTCAGTTTTCTACTCCCAGCTTAACAGAAGTCAAGGATGAAGGTTACTCTCCTTCTCCTCTATTCAAAACTCCCTGTGTTTCTAGAGTTTCTCCAGTTCTTCCCCACGATCCATGTCACGTGCTTTCCCTCCTCTCTTCCTTACCACACTTCCTCTCTTTAATTTTTCCTCTGCAAGATTGCGTGTGGCGCAAATTTCCCCATCTGCGGTTAGGTCTGGGAGCTGTTACGGATGGGCGGTTCACCCCCATCCCCTCATTAACTCTTAAGGAGCCTCCCCACCTACCAATCTAAAATCCATTCCAAGGTCAGAGAGTTGCCTTGGTCTTTGAGAAAGTAAAACCAATACAGTACTGGCTCGGTGGAAGTTAATGCAACCATTCCAGGTCCCTTCCACCACCTCTCATTAGCCATTGCGGTCTCTTTTAGCACATCCCCCTCCCAGCAGCCATGCAACACATATTCAAAACATAATTTACATTCATCGACCTTTTATAAAAAGGTCTGTCAAATCAAACATTCACGTCTTTGAGTTTGCCATAGTTCTTGGCCAATATAGTTATTTTTAAAGACTGGGGAAAGTAGGGTGTTACAATTAATCCTGTGTGGTGTCCTTCAAATGCACACTAGAAATCATACCACTCGGCCTTTACGAAAATGTCTTTGATTTTGGGTATGGCTTCGAACAACTCCAAGCCTTGTGGCTTGGTCCCGTTCAATTGTCATCGTTCTTGAGGAGGAACCATAGTGGAGAGAGTTTCTCTGATGTCAATGATGCAATGAATGTAKGTTTCTTCATATTGAAACCGATACCTGTGTGTTTTTAACCCTAAATATTTAAAATAACATATTAAATTATAAATTTATTTCAAAATTAACACGCCAATCCTCGTTTGCAAGAATATCTTGGTTCTTGCAATCATCTTTGTTYTACATATAAAACATTGTTATACCTACTATGAGCTCGAMCAATGGAAAATTTGATGACAAGTACTTCAAAACAAACCATGACATGTAATTATCCTTCAAGAAAATAAAAACATGGTGCAACGAATCAATCAAGAAAGGTAATGATAAAAAAACTAAGTCATTTAGTAATGGGGAACCAACTTAACCAACAAAAAAGGAATGTTTTTTGATGAAGGTATAGGGAAATGAGAGAGGAGGTGTAGGGATGCAGACTTAGGTCGCAACAGTAGGCGAAACTTTCTAGTAATCCTTCTTACAAATATTGATTTCACGTTATATATAGTGTTATCACCCAAAATTGATCTCCTGGACCAAAATGTTAGGTGTACCGAAATGCAATATCAATAGTATGGGTACCATAAGACAAAACCCACTTTTACACTATGTTTCATCATTATAACTTAAAAGAACCACTTTCCTAAACTTATTTTCACTTTATAAAGTCAAAAAAACCCTTTAATGACTTTTTCCTCTTGGAATTATTTTAAAAGGAAAAATAAAAGAAATAAAATTCAAAAATTCTCTTATAAAACCAAGAGGTTCCCCCCCCTCCCCCCCCCATTTCTCATATTCAATTTGTGTGGGTACATGTTATTGGATTTGTACCAAAGTTCAAGAGCCCTAGTTTCTTGAGATAACTTCCCTTAGTATTTATTTTTACACACAACCACAAGGGAGAGAGAGAAGCCATACACTCGAGGAATAGCAAGAACCCTCTCAAAGAGGAGGCCAATGAGATCAACATATTCAAGGAGCTTCTTCACAGGTGCTTCATAAAGATTTGCATTGGGTAATGGATTATTGATTCATTCTTCCATATATTTTTTATTCTGGTTTGTTATTTTTTGTTGCATTCTATTTGTTTCCATATGAATAGCATATATATGAAGAAGATCATGTCCATTCATAGCTAGGGTTTCTAGTTTTATTTCCTTGTTATTGTTTGTAATCTTGACGCAACCTCTATATTTATAGATTTGTTAACCCTTGTTACATATTTACACCAACATCATTAGTACATGGGCCTTATTTAATAGAGATGACCTCAATACAGAGCAATCTATCTATCCACTTAAGGGGTTAGGGTAAGACCCTAACATTAATATTAATCTAGGGGAGGAAGTCGAGATGCAGAAGCATATGCAATGTGTATTTTTCTTTCTTTTATGAATGAAAATTATGATTTTTTAATGGAAAAAAAGTGTTAGAGTTATAATTATTATTAGTTTATTGTCACCCATCTTGACCATTGGGTCAGTTCCCTTTGTTCTACTAAATAAATTCTTTGTAAAAGTCCCCTTCTAATTCTACTCCAAGCAGAAATTCTCCTCCATTGGCTTCCACCACATTTTACTCTATTATAGGAGAAAAATATTTAGATGAGAGAAGACATGAGTCATTTTCAAACAACAATTTGTTGCATGTAACATGGGTAAATAGAATGATTAAGCCTCTAGACATGCCATGCTTACCATTTGAGTTCTATTTTTATCTAAGAAATAGGATCATATTTTATAGACATCATCAACAAGGATTTGCATGGAGGATTCTAGGGTTGAAGGTGGGATTATGTGATTTTATTCCCATTGGAATATTAACATATTTTTCTCAATGCTTTCATTGGATTTTTTTGTAGTGAGTCATTGAAAATCATCTTTCATTACTTCCTCATTGAAGGCATCCTTTACCTACTAATCAATATTTTGAGAATGTTTAAAAATTTCTTGTAACTATTGAAAATTTGAATTTGTCAACTTAAATAAGGTAATCATGCCAATTTATCATCTTCAAAGTTCAACCTAATACACTATACTGACGAAGAAAAACAACCATCCTTCAAGTTACTACTAAGCACCTAGTGTTGTGATCCTTGAATCTCTAATTAGTATTCATGTTGTCCAATCTTATAATCTTGATTCTTGCAACTATGGTAGGAATTCTTGTCTTGAAAATACAAATCCTCTCCACCATTGAGATTTACACCTAATTCATTAAGAAGAATGAATGTAGACCCATATATTATTACATCAATGTAGATATTTGTATGTTTAGCACTAAAAAATTATAGTTATTTATGGGTTTTTTTATTTGTGTTGATTATTGAAGTCTTTTAATTTAGTTTCTATCATCTAGGTCTTGTTGTACATATTATTGTACATGTGTGTTGTTAATGGATAGGAAATGAGATATCCTCTACTATGGACTCCAATTTGTAAGCAATTAGTTTACTATAGTTTTGTGTAACCTATATTTGGGAGTGTTTATGTCAAGTTTTTAATATATTCATGGGATCATATGTTAGATTTTTGGGCCTATAATTTTATATATTTGAAATGTATTTGCGTTGTGGGGGGTTTATGGATTTAATGAAGCTCTATTGGTTTTGAAATTTTGTCAAAGTATGTAAGATTTTTGCATTGAAATACATTATTACCAACAACCCAATGTTGTTAATGAAATTTTTCTTATTCTTGAAACATATGCCCTAAAAAATTCAATTAGTGTATTGGCATAAAATTTGAAAAGAATAAATGGAATTTAGAGAAGATGGACATAATTAGGAAGGGGGGAAAGGATGGGAGTAAAAAACAAGGGGGAGAAGAAGGAAGGTGGTGGTAGTGGAGAAAAGAAGGATGGTGGAGAAAACAAGGAGTGAGGGGATGGTGATAATAAGGGTGGTAATGAATCCAAAGATGATAGTGAAGACAAGAAGGATGAAGGAAAGAAAAATAAGTCCTTACTCCCAGACATGTCATTGAGTATGTTAATCCTCCTAGACTCTTCAATGATTAAAACCCAAATGCCTACTATACAAAGTAACTCTCTTAGAATACTATTCATAGATGTGTTCTAGATAGGATTGATATTAAAGAATTTTTGAGGTCTAAATTGGGCCTCCTAAGGAAAATAATAAAATATGAGTTATGAATTTTCAAAAGGAAAGAAAGAAAACTATTTTTTTTTAAATTGTATTTTTGACTTATCTCCTTATGGATTTTGTTAGCACAAGTACTTTTTTTTAAATTTTGCAATTTCGCTGAGATTTTGAGCAAAAAATTTACTTGGTTTCTTTGGGTATTCGACAAAATGTGGCTTTGGGCAACATTTTATAGGTTTGGGAAAATATAAAAATTTTGGCTTTATAGCCAATTTGGCCCTGGGTCTTCTTATGATTAAAAATTTATGAATTTTTGTCTTTTAGCCAAAAATGTGTTCTCGGGCTTATAACAGGGTCATATGTTATGTTTGTCAAGATTATTGGGCCCACAGGCCCAATCTCCAATTAAGTCCATAAAGAATTGAACCAAGCACTTGATATCAACACACAACATGGATTAGCACTCATACATTATCAATTCAAAGCACAACGCACAAGTGCTAAGTGCAAAGTGACATGGAGGAAGAGCCCACGAGGGGGCACCACTGTTCTCTACGCGTTGAAGTGTTATAGAACAACTTGTATATATAAACACTAAGAAATTCTTCCAAATTTATCAATGTGGGATATATCCCACTGGGAAAATTTAAAGCGACCTAGCATTGTAAAATTTCAACACCAAGCGCCCGGGCCTGTATGCATTGGTTGTTAGGTGTCAAAACTACTAGTGCAAGTTTTAGGCATTCATCAAATCTCGACACATTGACCAAGTGCCAAGTCTCGTTCAAGCACAAGTTATGACCAAGGGAGAAGCCAGCAAAGGGGTGTTCTAGTTGCACAATGCACCGAATAGAATTGGTAACAAGGGTTTCAAATGCCATATGTACATTGAAAATGCCTATTCAAACCCTCGTGTGTCCATGCAGTTTTTCTCACATATGGAGCACCAATATTGTGACATTTACAGGTTCCAAACTCGTTGAATGTAAATTGAGTGTTAAATGTATCGCATGGGCACAGGAGAGGCATGGAATTGTGGAAACAAGAAACAAAATTGTTGGAACTAATGATGGGACGCTCTCTGTTTACAATCTTCGTTTCATCGCCAAGTCAGATGGTCAAATGCCAGCAAAGTTTCCAGGTGTCGACTAAATTCTCTTTAGGAAAATGCTAAAGGATGTCAAATGAGTAATCTATAACACCTAATATTGTAATTACAGAGTAACATTTCCAGATGTTGATCAAGTTGAAAGAATGATCTCACAAAAGGGTATTAAAACTCCATCTGCTAAGAGAATATCGCTCAGGTATCAAGTAATGTTATGATAGTGATTTATCTGTCACAGACTTAGTCATCTACCAGAAGGATCAAGCAAATTGTAAAAATGAAATAGCAAAGGGAATATAAAGAAAGAAGCCAAGAAGACTTGGACTTTACATGTACCATCTTGGTTTCAGGAAAACAGGTGAAACAACAATGCATTGTTGGCACTAATTGCATCAAATAATTTTGCTGAGATTAAGAGAAATGTTTACAAGCGTCTGAGAAAAGAGAATCTGATCCTACCTATATGTTGGGATGTCCCCATTACAATATATTTTGAGTGAAATATATGGAGGCAATTCTTTGTGAACAAAGTTGACTGTGTTCCAGCTCCAAGAGCTCATGTGAAAAGGTATGCAGTCGTCTGCAAAAGAGAATTTCTAATTAGATGAAAGAGCATGGTATGAAACTTCATGTTATGGTTTTTCCACAAATAATTCCTAGACTAATAAAATCAGAGTTATTCAGTGAAATTATTTTCCTTCTAAACAGATTTTTGAGGCGAACACAAGCAAAAGTAATAGTTATAGAAAGTTCGACCTCCTTATTTGGGAGATGTGAATATAATTGTTTTTGCGGACAATAATAGGAGTTTTTTATGGTGATAGAGCAACTAATATCAAGAAGGAAATTAGCATTAGAAGGCTCTAGATAGGGAATTGTGCTTCTCAATAAAACTGGCAATACCTTACCTCTGTTGAAAAATCAAATCAATTCTTTAGTTGTTATAGGACCTAATGCAAATGCTACAAAATAAATTATTGCTTCATGTTTCTTACAGGACCCAACATGGGTGAAAAATCAACTCTTTTTCAACAAGTGTGCTTGGAAGTTATCTTGGCACAGCTTGGGATAGCCAGTGTCAATGTCCAGGGTGATACATTACTTTGGATGATGTAGGAATAAAACAGTTGCTTGTTGCTACACGCACTGGAAAGCAAAGGCCATGCTTTGTGATATTTATTACCACACTACATTGGATGGGTTTTCTATGGATCGAGGTCTATTGCTCATGAACCACTTGCAGGATGGTGTACAACACATGGATATTTTCATCTAAATACTCTTTAATCGAGCAATGGCTCAACTTGGTTTTTGTGCTTTTCAAGCATCTCTAATTTCATAAGCATGTGGTTGTCTTTTGATCCATATGCAGGTGGCAGGGCTAAGGAATTGTTGGCTCAAGGGGTACAATAGAGTCGATATCACGAGATTTCCAGGAAATCAAAGACATAGGAAGTAGCAATCAGTTTTTTATTTCTGGGCATAAAATCAATAGTTGGATTTTGATGAGCTGGAAATCAAAGGGATACAAATGACAGAGATCAAATCTCAAGGAATTTTTCAATAAAAATCATTGTGATACGCAAGTTCGCTATGCAAACATTGTAGGTACCATTTGCGCAACATTAGCTTCAGTTTTCTATGCAAAGATGGCATATCGTGCCACATCTTTTGGAGCTTTTTCAGGATCTTAGAGAAAATCTAGCAGATGGCACGAGTATGTAATCAACACCTGATATCCAAATATGTGGACACAGTTGGTAGTTCAAGACAAATGGTACATTGAAAACTTATTCCAGATTCCAAGGAGATTTGATCTAGCAACCTTCCAAACAGCTCGAGACATTGCATCATTTTCCTTAATTTAGTTTATCTTTTATGATTTGTATTTTATTTGATTTCCAACAAAATAGAAAACAATTCACATATGTCAGCATCTTTTTGTAACTATTACCTAGAAGTTAGGAGGTCATTAACAGGTGTCAAGCAGTTTTGTAACTATTTTCTATTTTTAGAAAAAGTCTAGAGAGCTCGAACTTTGGAGCTAGGTTTTGTAAAAGGTCTATATATTCATATGCAAAAGACTAAAAAAGGGTTTGACCTAAAGGAGGAGAAAAACTATTTTACTGTGTATCTTTTTCCTGAACAATTTTATGAGTTAAATGCAGAAGTGTAGTGCTTTCATGAAGCATAGATTTATTACGGTTTTGTTCTAATTATGTCTTTTCCTTTGTAATGCTCATTTCCATTAATGTTTATTCTTTTCAAGTATTTGAATGAGAGTATATTTTTGGAATTCGTCTTTATCTAATGCTCCATTCATGTAGTAAATACTTCTCTATGTGTTGAAGATTTCATGTTCATAATTCATCCTTGCTTGATGCTCTGCTCATAGTAATCAATATTTTTGTATTTCATCTAAAGTTACATTGAGAACTCATCCTTTGCTATATGCTCTCAATGTAATGGGTTGTCCCCTTCTATTTTCGGATGTCATCTCAATACTTATTGTTTGCTGAAAAATGTCACTTACCTTACCTTTATTTTCATAAAGCGCACAACCAACCATTAACTAAATATCTTTAAGCTCAGGCTTTGACTCCATTGCCCAATGGTTTCTCAAGCTTATCTTACCAACCCTTTTAAAACAAAAAACAAAAATAAACCTATCTTATATCAGAATCTGACCTCTAAGTGTTATTGTTGTATATTTCTTGAGTGTGAAAGCCTTTTGGATTTTGAGAGATCCCTCTTTGATTGTATAGGTCAGAATATAATCTAAATTTGGTTGAAATAGTTACCTTGGGGTTTCTTTGATACAACCCAAAGAAAATACCAAGTGCTAACATTTTGGCATCGTTTTCAGGGAATCAAATACTATATATCTTCCTCGGAAAAGAACGACATGGTTGAGTTCTAAGGTCTGAGAGAAGTAGACACTTAGGCATATATTGGTTGTATTCCTTCTCTGGCACCTCCACACATCAGAAAATCAGTTTGAAGGTGATTACATTGGCAGAAGAATCCAGAGCTAAAGCTTGCATGGCAACTTCATTGTTCAAACAGTTCGGAGCTTGAAGGGTTTCTTGGTTTCATAATAGCGAGATTAGCTTTCAATCCAGGTACTTCATCAAACAAAAGAACAGGGTTTGTGGCAGACCTTGTTTCTCTTCAAGATTGTAGAGAATGGATTGATATGTTTTCTAATGATCAATTCTATGAAGATATTTGTTCAACTTTGTTTTCTTATTTAGATTCATGCAACATCTTTAGTCAAGAAGGTAAGTTTGATTATTTAAAGAAAATCGTCAAGGAACTTGAGATAGAAAAAGAAAAATTGTTTGTTCAAAGAAAGTCTCGATATTTTCTTTGTCAGGACATTTATTTTGAAGATCTTTATGACCAACAACAGGAAGAGTATGAATCAAAAACAAATGAAGCATTATTGATGTATTCAGATAAGTATAAAAGAGGATATGAGGATGCAGTGGTTGATATCCAGAAGCAATATGGGTTCAGTTCAAAGGAAGATAAGCAAGTTGTTGCATCTTCATTTGAAAATGATCATAATGTTTATAATGAAAAGCTTGATGAAATAGAACAAGGAACAACAATTAACAATGGAGGGCAATCTTCTCTTCTTTTTGATATTCAAAAAAGGATAGCAGCTCGTGTTCTTCAGGATTCATTTTCATTTTTGTTGGAATCATCAAAGAAGGTGAAACTTGTAGTATTTTTGGATCAAGGATACCAGTTTCGACATAAGTTTGAATTGCATTTATCTAAATTTTTATTTCTTCCCAGAAAAGTTGAATGCATCCTTCAGTCAAGGATTCAAATGTTGGATTGGCTTCACTGGCACTTTTGCATTACTTGATTCAGCAGTAATTTTTAGTAAATTAGAGTAGGATTGTGTTAAATTTTTAATTAAAATAATGTACCAAGGCAAGTGTTTCTCTTCCCTAGGCGCCTAAGGGGGNGAAATTGCCGAATATGGGTCTTAGTCAAATTAATTTGTGAGATGCAAATTAAAAGATAACTTTATGATTAAAGTGAGGGTGAGTGAAGAGACACCAAATCTCAGCCACCCATCTAATCTAAACTCAGTCGTTAGATTAGAAAACTCATCACCTTCCCTCATGAGGTTGATTAAGGCAAATGGACGCACCCATTCTTGGGAGTTGAAGAAATCTTGGTGAGAGGCCAAGAGGCTTTTTGGTGAGATGCCAAGAGCAAGAGGAAGAAACAGCAGTCTTGTTGAGAGAACAAG
>ML835009.1:0-13067 GCA_009831015.1 Picea engelmannii
ATCATATTTATAGCCACATTGCAGCTGAACCTACAACCACGTTACTCGTGATAAAGCTTATAAAGCTACGAAAAGTATTACACATGGAACATTTAATGTTAGTGAAGTAATACTAGACTAAGTCTAGCATTACTTCACTTGGGAAAAATCACTAAGTGAAGGTGTGTTTTAACCTAAGTTTATGCATCCAAATAAGACCTCAAAATATCATATTGGTAAAAAAATATGCTTTAAGTATTTGATTGGTAGAGGAAAAGTGTCATATTCAGAAACTTTGGTTAAAATTGTTCATTTGCATTGGTTAGAGTGCACAAATTGAAAAACCGATTAGTAATAGTCCCAACCCAAAGGGTATGGACTAATAAATGGACAATGTTATCTATGGGAGTATGCACATCAAAAGTAGGGAGTGAAATACACTTGTCTCATGATATAATGTTAGCAATGTTTGTGGGCAACACATCATCCACTTGGCAACCACTAGGGGGGAAAATCCCCCTATTACTATAATGGGTCGGAGTATAGGAAGAGAATTGATCTCCCTTAAAAGATGGTTCTACTTCTCAACAACCCCAAACAATTTGAACTTAAAAGACAAGAGAAGGAAAAGAGGATGTACCTTAGGTCCTTTCGGCTGGTGTAGACCACCTAATCCTTCCAGTGCACTCTATGGCATGTGACGGTGGTGGACTTGTGTTAGTTCTGTTGTTCAATCTGTTTGCTACCTGAATTTCCTCTCTCATTGGATGACATGGCTCTTTAAATTTATTTGTCCTTGGTGCTTTGACTCTACCTAAATCCTTCACATCTTGTTGCGCTGGCTGGAAGTCCCCAGTGTCATTCGCTGCTTTATTTTTCTATTATCGATTGGTTTTAGTTCCGTTGGGTGTGAAAACGGATTACAACGAGATGCCTGCTAGCCAATTTGTAAGTCAGAAAATTATAAATGGAGACTATTTTGGTCGTCATCCATCAAAATTCTGAGTTTGCGGAAAAAAATGTACTTTATTTAAAAGTAGCGTCAGATTTCATAGCATTTCACTGACTACCCATTTCATTTACATTGGAAAAATTATGTACGTTATGGTCAGCTTTAATGGCATTTCATTTACAAAGCTAGGCAAATTGTGTACCGGTTCTAGGAGCACGGGGAAATGAATAATCACAATTACTTTCTTGACTCTTGAGGTGTGACTAATCATGGCTTCACAAATGGATTCACAAATGGCTTCTTGTAAAAGCACATTTTGTGTTTTTTAATCAGTAATTTGAGTGGGCTAACTCGGGAGTAATCTTTTCTTTTGAGTTGCTTTTCCGAGTAGATTTTTTGGAAGTCGGCTTTTAAATTTCTGATCAATCTAGAATTCTAATCTATTTTTTGAACATCTGGGTTGGTTTAAAATGGGGCAAAACCCCTAGGCTAAGGTTATGAAATACATGAAACTTTGATCCATGAAAAATTCAAACTACCCCTGATAATCTGGCCAGATTCAGGCCCATTTTTTTGCCTGAAAAAAAGATCTGTTTGCTCCCTAGTTAAGTAACCAAGTGGTAATAATCTTTGACAATTCATTCGATTAACAAGATTTGAAATAAGCATATTGAAGGTCTAACGAAGAATTCCACAGATTAAGGTTAAAGGAAATGTCATGTCTGTACAGGTCAAGTGGAATCCTATGGGTTGTACAACCTCACCAGTTGTTTGAAACTACCTGAATTGTTTACTTTTATATTGTTTGAAACTACCTAAATGTAGTATTGCATCGTCAATAAGTGTTGCACTGTAGAGGGGGTCAATCTAGAAGAGTTCTCCGCTTACCATATAAGAAAATTGAGAAGAATTATGCTTGGAGAAATTTTATATGAATTTTTCTTTGAATTAAATTCATACTCTTAAAAGCTTGTATTGCTTTCATGCACCTTTACGTAAAGTTAAGTTATGAACCAGTGAATTCCAATACATATTTGTGACATGGTTGGTGCAGAGCTGGACAAGGAAAAAAATAAAAATAGTCAATTACATCAGTATATATTTTTTTACAATATTACAATGTAAGATTGACACAACATATCCTTTACTGAAATATGAGGCAGAGACACAAAAGCAATGATCTGAGCTGCAAAATGTATTTTACAAATGGGAAGAATGGTGGTGGAGAAGGGTGAACGCGAAGAATGCCATAAAGTGGGCGAGGCTTATGTAGGTGGATCATGCTCGATTTACATACGCTCCTAGAATTGGAATACGGTCTACTTAATTTCTACCTGGAAGGAATGCATTCATGGTCATCAGAAGGTACATTTCTATCATATAACATTTGGATAAGCTTTAAGATTATTTTAAAGCAATAAGAAAATTAAGTACCAGGGATTCCACTAATTTTTTGAAGCTTCTAAAAAGATACATCTTTAAAAATTTCTAAAAAAAATATAACATAATAAAACTGGAAGTTTCTAGTTCAGGGGCTCTAACAAATTGTTCATAGTTTAAATTTGATGGGTATTTAATAAAATGAGATAGAATGGGTATTAATTGAAGTTCATACCTCAAAGAACATTCACCATGGGCATGTGTAGTTCTCTACGGTGCGGTTTATGTCTTAGAAGCCCACAAAAAGGTGGTGGAAGATGCAATTTACACCCACACTGAGTGAGTTAGAAAGGCAATGAAAGATTCAATTGACACTGAGCTAGTTAGAAAGGCATTGGAAGTGGAAGATGCAATTTACTAAGAGACAACAAAATGAAAAGTCAGTTATGGACCGAATTCTCTCTATATCTATAGGGTTGTTGAAGATCGATGGAACATAATGGAATGATAAGGGTTAGCTTCAAGAGACTAGTTGTGGAAAGGGGTCACTTATGGTGTAACAAGCATAACTTGGACACTGTTTTATAGAGGATGGCAAGCATTACGGGGATAGTTTTATAGAGTAACGGGGACAATCTTTATAGAGGATAAGAGAGGATTGCATGTTATAATAATGTTTATCATATTTATAGCCACATTGCAGTTGTTCATAATAATTATGTTCACTAAGTTATTTATGATAAAGCTTATAAAGTTATGAAAAGTATTATACATGGAACATTTAATGTTAGTGAAGTAATGATAGACTAAGTCTAGTATTATTTCACTTGTGAAAAATCACAAAGGGAAGGTATGTTTTAATCTAAGTTTATGCATAAGACCAAATAAGACCTCAAAATATTATATTGGTAAAAAAATATGTTTTAAGTATTTTATTGGTAGAGGAAAAGTGTCATATTCATGAACTTTGGTTAAAATCGTTCATTTGCATTGGTTAGAGTGCACAAATTGAAAAAATGATTACTAATAGTCCTAACCCTAAGGGTAGGGACTAATAAAGGGACAATGCTATATCCAGGAGTATGCACATCAAACATAGAGAGTGAAATACACCTTTCTCATGATATAATGTTAGCAATCTTTGTGGGAAACACATCATCCACTTGATAACATATGAGACAAAGCATTGAATTCATGAAGGATCAAGCATAAGTATCCCTCAACTCCTACTCATCTCAAATGTGCAAGTATTGAAGAACGATACTAGGCGGTGTTTCAAGACTACATGCACGTTTAATATTGTAGTGTGCTTAATAAGGATGCATAACATGGGGGGTTTTCATGTTATTATTTATCTTCGGAGAGGCGACGTCTCGCTTCCTAGAGCAGGTAAAGGGGTGAACACTTCCTCCAACCTAGTGCCCATAGTATTTTCTAAGACGTGACTTCCTTTTCTACAACTTCTAGAGATCAAGAGTTAAGAGTGATCTTGGTCTAGCACGGGTAGGCATGGCTCATGTAATTGTCAAAATGGTTGTTGTGTTTTATGTGATTTGAGAAATGTCAAACTAGTGGTAAAGTGTTGTGTAAGGGAGGTGGACGAAACCCAACATCGAGTATTAAAGAACTTGGATCATTGGAACTTATGAAAGGTGGATTTCGAGTAATGAGTGAAGTGAAACAATAACCTCAAAGACTCATGTGTGATGGATTCAACCTAGAACATAGTTGAAATGAGTGAAGTGAAACAATAACATCAAAGACTCATGTGTGATGGATTCAACCTAGAACATAGTTGAAATCTAGCAATGGAAGCAAGAGGTTAATGCTTATATGGTCATACATCGAAGGCAATGACTAGGACTTTCTCTACAAATCAGTACTATGTAGGAATGAATAAGGAAAATTGCTACTCATCTAGGTATTCCTTTGCATTTTGTTTCCTCCCTTCCCTTATAACTCTACCAAGGATTTAAGGATTCAGTGGCAAGTGGCTCCTCTCTAAAATTGTAGAAGGATCAAGATGCTCTTTACTCCCATTGGTTGAAACTAGAAGAAGCAATAACAAATGTCCAAATTGCATTTACTTAAGAGGATGGGCAATTCATGGAAGTTGAATTACTAAAACTAAGGTACCAAGGAAAAATGAAATCCTATATACAATAACACTAATTATTTTTTTTCTTTTTCATTTTTCCTATATTTTATGATATTGTATTTCTAAATATAATATTGTATTTCTTCTTATTAAGAAATATAAAATGTTAATGTATTTATTTTCATATATACATTAATACTAATTCTTTTTTTCTTTTTCAATTATCTTATATTTTATTATAGTGTATTTCTTTTCTTTTTTCAATTATCCTATATTTTATCATATATTATAGTGTATTCTTTTTCATCCATGTTGTTTTCCTATATACACAAACACTAATTCTTTCTCTTTTTTCAATTGTCTTATATTTTATGAGTGTATTAATTTTCTTTTTTCAATTATCCTATATTTTATCATAGTGTATTTCTTATCATCCATGTTATTCAGAAATATAAAATCAGAGTGTATTCTGTTCATACAGGTTGTTAAGAAATACATTGATAGAAATACAATAAAATGATATGAAGAACACATTATATGATTTCCAATGCTATATATTAAACAATTGGCTTCTTCCATAATTTGTTTTTTTATCTCTACGTTTTAACCATAACGCTTGGTTAATATAAACATAACCTTTAATGTTAAAAAAAACACATTAAAAATAGCATTCTCTTATGTACCATTTTTTTTAAAGAATTATAATGGAATTTAATAACATTCTTTTGCATTGCGAGGTAAATTTGAGTACCTTTTTTTTTTTAATGAAAATACAGTTAGATTTAACAAGCCACATGTGACAATGTCCTTGCCAAATATTTGCATGAGTTGTTTATGTTTGTTCAATGGTTCTGATCTGGCATGAGCTATTTATGCTTGATCTCCATAGAAGCCATGTAGTTCAGCTACCCATCTCTACATTCCTTGACAAGATAATTGAAACATATATTCATAATTTTCATAATTGGCATGAAGTAAATTCTGCGCATAAAAGGATATTACGAGAACTGACTATAAAATTTTTTTCCCATTTTGTATTCTTTATGCAAGTAGAAATTATTCATTTCCCAAGCATAAATATAACCAAGAAAAATAATAATTAGCCAGCAAAGGCAATGCATACTTCAATGTCATCTACGCCTCTATCATTTGAATACAACATGTGAGCAATTTCTAATGCCTCCATGTTCGAATCCTTTTGAGATTCTGAATCCCTATTGCTTCTTTAGCAGCCCACAATAGAGACATAAAAATTGTTGGCGGAGTCATGAGATCCATTCTCTAAAACCCTATATTGGCATCCCAACGTCATCCGCTTAATGTGAGCCGAGAATGGACTGCATTATTTTCAGAATTGCCTCATTGGCCTTAATGTTGCCCATCTCAGAACAATGAAAAACCCAATAGTTGGCCAACCAATATCCATTAGATAAATATATGCAAGTGTGGTGAATTTTTTAAATAGGTTGTCTAGTTAAAAGCCATTGCAGACATCAAACAATAAAATGCAAGTACCCAACGAATGCATTGATGGATCTGGCTAGGGTTTCTGTTAGGAAAACAAATGGGGCCATTGCAAAATGAATTATGAAAGCATTAGAGTTTACCTCTCAAGAAATAGTAGGAATCATCTACATACCGAGCTTTGAGTTCGGCTTGGATTTATTTCCATCCAGGGCTCTCTTATCCAGAAAAAAAAACTAAAACGAGTAGTAAGATGGCACATTCTCATAATAAATTTTCCATTTGAAAGCATCACGCCCAAATTACTTTTCTTTTAGTTATAGTTGTAGTTATGCATTTTTCTGTGTTTTTTTCAATTGAGACATGGAGTCGCAGTTTGAATTTTTCTATATACACCAGTACTCACACATTTTGAATTAGTTAAAAAATATTTTGGTTAATTTTTTAACTAATTAACCTTCTAGTGAAAACAAATTTTGAAGAGAAAAATTCAAGAAATAAATCATCAAATTCAAACTTACTCTTTACCTCTAGATATGGATTCCAATGCATGTATTTTTAACTTTGGTTATTATCATCTTCGATCAAATTAGTTTCTTGGAAATCATTAAATGGTGAAGAAATGAAAGACAAAGCCTCATTTTAATTCTTATCATCAACTCCTTTTATCAAGAACTCATTATGTACTCCTTAAATTGTTTGAGAACAAGTTGCAATCAAACTAGTTTTAATGGCATCATGGCTTTTCTTTTTATAAGGCATCCTTGAGCTTGAATACTGAAGGAAAAACTACAATTTCAAATACACAATTGCTTAATACACACCACTTCATAATCAAACATAGGTCCGATGATTCAAATCTTACATTGTACATTAAATGTTCGAAGGAAAATGTATTGAGTATGCATAAATAAAGTGTTGGAAACTGCACTAATTTGGACAAAACTCAAGCTTAAAAACAAATTCAATATTCAAGCATGTAAAATATTTAATCACTTGGCTAATCGGCTTGGACTGGGATGGAATGGGCTCATGGTTTTGGGATGGATTACTCAGCTCTACTTGGCTTGGGCTTATAGGATTAGCTCCCCGGATGGAAACAGTTATTGCATAGAAGCGCTTCTCGCTGATAGTGCCCTTGCATCTCCACTATGGTTGTTGAATGTCAATGTCTGAACCCACCTTACCTTACCCGTAGTCAATTGGTTGAGTTAACTCCTGGAGCGTGCTAGTACATGTTGAAGTACAGGTCCACTGTGGTCAATTGCATGTATGCGCCGCTGAGAGAGGGATTCGAAAGGCATTTCCTTTAGCTCCACTCCAGATGGGTAACATAACAGTGGTTTCTTATTTGACAGAGGGGATTTGCCCCACTTTCGGAAGTTACTGAAGAAAAGGATACCAACTATCAAAGTTCCATCTTTGGGGCCTTCAAAATAAAAAAAAGTAGAGACAAAGAAGAAATCAAGTAAAGAGCAGGGATCAATAACACTACTACGCTTCAGTCTATTAATATTACGATCTTTCAGTCCTTGTTGCTTACAGGTATAGCTGGGGAAACTTGTAAATCTTAAGTTTATATGGATAGTTCATTAAAAAATGAGGGATGATAAGGAATACATTTGAGGGGTGAAACTGGAATGGTTGCTAAGAGGAGCAACTCCTTGAACAAAAGAACAAGTTGCATGAAAAATAGATCTCGACCTTGAATCTAGCTAAAACATTGGACATACTAGCCATAATATGTTTTGTTCTCTTTTCACTAGCAAAGCTTGGAGCTCAAACATAATTTCATAATTATTAGACATCCACCTTCTCACTGTGGTCACTAACTAGCAATAGTTGGTCCCATCTACCAATTCTATCATGTTAGTTCAAACTATCAAAATAAGCACCATTTGCAGTCATCGACTTGGAATCTAGCTAAAGCATCCATAAAAGGACTAGCGATGTGATCGTGTTTTTTTCTTTTTTCTTTTCAAGTGGCAAAGCTCAGAGATAAAACATAATTTCATTTTTATTGGACATCCACATTCTCACTGTGGTGACTGATCAGCTAAATCAGACTATCAAACTAAGCACCATTTACAGGTTATAAATGCATCCTTTCCCCTGCTTAAGGTAGATCTACAGGATTGACAAGCAGTACTAGGCCTCTAAACCCAATATTTTAATCTACAGGATTGACAAGCAGTACTAGGCCTCTAAACCCAATATTTTAATCATCTAAGCTACTTGGTCTTCTACAACTGTACACAATTTTGTATTTTCCCTTTAAAAAAACAAAACAAGAGAGGACAGATTAACCAACAAACCTGAATCCTCACAATTGGGTCCTGATTGGATTGGAGAAGAAGAGCGAGGTCCCTCTTCATCGTCTTCAGCTGCATATCTCTCTTATTCCTGAGCAGCTTTATGCGCGACATTGCGAACCTCAACGAGGTCTTGTTGTTCATACAGACAAACAAATAGTGCATTATGAGTGTTATGAAAAGCAACAGAGTACAAATTTTGATTATGATTAATAACTCTACAACACATTCTTTCAAGAAGACTGCTTCTAGTAACCCAAATCCCCATTAATTTTCAGACTGTTATGTTAAAATTCTAGTACATAAATTTCCATTAGAAGATTTTGTATTAGTTTTCACAGACTGGGTACCCATTAGAGGATTTTGGACTATTCTTCTCAGAATGTTATGCTAAAATGCCCATTGGAAGAATTTGGGCCAGTTTTCACATACTGTTATGCCAAAAGCCTAGCACCCACATTCCCATTAGAAGGGAAGAGCCAGTTTTCACATATTGTTATGCCAAAAGCCTAGCACCCACATTCCCATTAGAAGGGAAGAGCCAGTTTTCACATACTGTTATGCCAAAAGCCTAGCACCCACATTCCCATTAAAAGGGAAGAGCCAGTTTTCACATACTCTTATGCAAAAATCCTAGCACCCACATTCCCATTAGAAGGGCAGGGCCAGTTTTCGATGACTGTTATGCTAAATGTCTCGTACCTAGAACCCCAATAGAAGAGTTTGTACCAATTTTCATGCATTGTTACACTAAAGTCTAGTACCCACCCCACCATTAGAATAATTTGCACCAGTTTTCACACATTGTTATACTAAAATTCTAGTACCGAGATCCACATTGAATAATTTGGGCCAGTTTTCACACATTATCATGTTAACTGTGTGATCTGAGATTTGTCTGGCTTGAATTGCAATAAAATAACAGTTTGTGTGTGAAGCAAGTTTTAGTTCATGGGCTGATATTCTATTTCCTCTAACAGTCCTTGTGAAGTGAGGCTTTCTCACCATTTTGAAGATTTGAAACTCTTCCCGAACACGACGCCTCCCTTGCAAACGAACAAGGCGTCTCCCTTGCAAGAGAGCTTCAATTCCTACTGCATTGTTGCTCAAATAAAAATTCTAAAGCGTCGATCTGTATTATCTTCCATCTATTCTAAGGGAATTTGTTTTATAAAAGCGATGGGAGTTGAATGCAACATGCACGCTTTGAAAAGTGCAGTTCCAACGGTTGTTTTTCATGCGAATGGAGATCATTGCGAGTATTTTGGCCTTCTTTCTAAAGAATGAACCCACATGGATTTCAAACTGGGGTAGGTTTCTAAGGTATCCCAATCTATTTAATAACGTAAGAGATATCGAAGAAATGACTGAGTCGAGGCGTAAACAACATAGGTTTCCCCAGTAGCGAAGTCACCCATCTTAGAGCTAGTTCGTTGAGCTGCAGTTCCCAAACATAAAATGGCAGCACCCACGTAGAGACTCCACCTGCTTTGGCTGGTCTGACAAGACCAGGAACTTGTTCAAGTTTCTCACCCACATAGAGACTCCACCTGCCACAGCTGGTCTGACGAGCCCAACCACCTTCTCTAACCACCATCTGCTCCCTGACAATGTCATTAATGACATATCGTCGCCACCCCCCTAGTTGTTATGCTCGATGCAGGAGTCAAGCAAGAAAACTATAGCTTAAACTGTGTTTCAGCGTCTTGGGAACCATGCAAGAACATATTGTAAATCATCCAAAACTGTATGTCCCTGCTATGGCAGAGACATAATAATATTTTAGAGGATTAGGGGAGGTTTTGATGATTTAGGTGAGTTGAGTTACCTATAGAGTTTATAATGGCTGCGTTATATTTTTTATTTAAAATAGTTTGGAGAATCTTATTTTCTTAGAAATTTGGGGAAGTTAAAATTTTACAAATTGTTTAAGGATTTTTAAAGGTTTTGGGTTGGGTTAAAAATCTTCAAAACCCTCAAAATGTTGTTGTTGGCCCTAGAAGCTTACAATATTCAATTAGGGCTTAATTTTTGTTTTTTTTCCCTTCACCATATCCAAGTTTCAAAGGCTAATACTCAATATTCAAAAACTCATATTGTTCATTATCCCCATATAGAGACCACATATTCCCTTAAAAGGCCCTTTGTGGTGGATCAACATGTTGTTGATGGCCCTAGATACCTAGAAGCTTCCTTTAGGACCTAATTCCTTTGTTTCCTCTCTCGATCATGTCCAAGGAATCAAGACCCATACCCAATGCTCAAAATCTCCTAATGATGCCCATATTATCACTTGATTGCCAGAGATCCCTTTGAGAGGTCATATGTGGTTGTCTGAGGTGTTATTCGTGACCTTTGATCCTTAGAAGTTCCCTAAGACCCGAGGAGGTTGAATGTGGTGGTTTGAGGTGTTAGGATATTTAGACACTTAGGAGTTAGTTAAGATCTACTTGGTTTAATATGTCGTTAGGTAAAAGTGTGTTTCTTAGTGTGTTTCTTTAGTATGCATTAGTATGCATTTGTAGTTAGGAAATCCGTCGGTCACGATATGTTCCCAACATAGAGTGATCCAACGATTCATACTCTCATCGATCTTAACGGCCATTGATCTGTGGCTTAACACTCGATTGGTCCATGGTCTCTATTTAAAGAGCATGGAGGGTCATTTGCCAATGATCGATTGTGAGAAAATCTATTGTAAAATCTCTCTGTAATATTTTTCTTTTGCATTAATAAACTGGTCCAAGTGGTCACGTTGGCTGGGGTCGTGGATGTTTCCCCGTAGTGGTTTTACCACTTGAAAACATCGTTGTGTTGATCTTTGATCTGGTTATGTGAGTGACTACTGAAGGTGTTCGTCCTCTGTTGGAATACGTGTGTTGTCGAACATGGTATCAGAGCCTATTTGAAGACCCGCTCTTGTTGTAGATCGAGATCATGAAGCCGAGTTGCCTCATCTCCATTTTCTGTCATTTTCATACATTTCTGGGCGGATAGGACTATTCCATTGCATCTGGAGCACTCATTTCATTTAGGAACTCTTTTCGTTTCACTCGAAAAGGTTTTCGTTTGCCCAAGATACGACCATTACAGTCAGATCCGGAGGTATAAAGCTTGAATACACATTTTTTAAATTTTTGTAGAGTAGTATTTTGGTTTTATTTCGGTTTTGTATTATTTATATCCGTGTTGCTACTCTTTTAGATCCGTGTATGCTCTTTTCCCCATGCCCTGTGCAATCTCAGAAAATCAGAAATAGATAGGAAAAGGTGCATCTTCCGGGTAAGCTAACCGAGATCTAACCCTTGTTGTCATCGAGAAGTGAAATTTTTTTCTTGTGTGAAAAGTTTTTTTTTTAGCACGCTCTTCAAGGTTGTCAACAACACACAACAACAACACCATCAATCCTCCTTCTGAACATTACAATATGTTTTGCTAGACCATTTGGTTAAAACTTGCCTTATTAAGTAAGAGGTATTGAGTTCAAGTCTCTCTTTTGTTACTTTTTTGAAAAAATTCATGCTAAAATTGTAAAGTGTATTTCACTTCAAGTATAAAAGTGAATCACTATAAGTAGCTTTAATATTTTATTTTAGAGTTATTTATTTTGCATGCAGCTTTTCTGTTATAAAGTAACTTCATTGTAAAAGTGATTCCCACTTCTCTTTATAAACTTGGGTCACTTCATAAAGCAACTTACACTATCACGTGGTCAGTTGGTTACCGTTTATGTCTTTTTTTTAAATGACATAACTCTCACATTAGAAGTCCGTTTTTAGTGTCGTTTTTTTTAAAACCACATAACTTTTTGAGATATTTCCATCGAAATCATCAGTTTCAGTTTTTAAATCCACATTATCTGCATATTTAATATGGCTTCTACAAGCCCATAGGAGTGTAGACCGATTGACATTGGGCAAGTGCCGTGTAAATGGAAGGAAATATGTAAAGGAGGTCTCAAGTTCGTTTCTCACCCCGATTTACTTATGATCCATGCTTGTGGGCTGTGTGGCGCACCTGGGGTTATAGTGGTAGCGAATGGGTATTGACCACGTGTCACGCGAGTACAAGAACCGTGAGTTGTCGATTCCTCCAGTATATATAAAAAAAAGTATGGCTTCTACAAGTAATGACTTACTTACCAGCAAAAACTACTTCCAATGGAAATCTCATATGGAAGATTTATTAAGAAGTAAAGACATGTACCAGATTACCTTGGGAAAGGAAAAAGCACCCACTGATGATGATAAGAAATCCAAATGGGATAAAAGGAGTGACGAAGCACGAGGACTAATCAGAATGTCCATCTCTCCTGATTTAAGGTACCACCTTCAAGAAATTGATGACCTCGAAGAAGCTTGGGACAAGATTGAATATGTGTTTGATAAACTCAATATTATTCGAGCACAACAGTCAGAAAATCAAATACTGACTTTGAGTCCAAGTGATTTTTCTTGCCTTGGAGACTATCTATCTAAGTTTAAAACACTCTGAATTTTATGTGAAGAATGTAAGATAAAAATGGAGGAAGAGTGTTGCATCTATCTTATTCTTTCTAAGCTAGGTAGTGCATATTCTGTGTTTGTATCTACTTTTTATGCCATGAGAGAGACTCTAGGTAAAGCTTATGAAAAACCCACTCTTGAGTCCTTTTGTGCTTATTTGATTAGAGAGGAAGATAAGCTTATACAACTTGGAGTGATCATCACTGCAGGTACCTCTAACAAAGCCTTAGTTGCCCAGTAGAAAGATAAACCCAAGTATCCAAAGAAGCAACATCCTCGCTACAACAAGAAGCAATAGAAGGGTCCCCAACCCGCTCAGACAACTTCATCTCCTAATGGTGACAAAGGAGAAAAATATAAAAATAAGAACACTGACA
>ML835009.1:23908-37441 GCA_009831015.1 Picea engelmannii
ACATGGAACATTTAATGTTAGTGAAGTAATACTAGACTAAGTCTAGCATTACTTCACTTGGGGAAAATCACTAAGTGAAGGTATGTTTTAACCTAAGTTTATGCATCCAAATAAGACCAAATAAGACCTCAAAATATCATATTGGTAAAAAAATATGCTTTAAGTATTTGATTGGTAGAGGAAAAGTGTCATATTCAGAAACTTTGGTTAAAATTGTTCATTTGCATTGGTTACAGTGCACAAATTGAAAAACCGATTAGTAATAGTCCCAACCCAAAGGGTATGGACTAATAAATGGACAATGATATCTATGGGAGTATGCACATCAAAAGTAGGGGGTGAAATACACTTGTCTCATGATATAATGTTAGCAATGTTTGTGGGCAACACATCATCCACTTGGCAACCACTAGGGGGGAAAATCCCCCTATTACTATAATGGGTTGGAGTATAGGAAGAGAATTGATCTCCCTTAAAAGACGGTTCTACTTCTCAACAACCCCAAACAATTTGAACTTAAAAGAAAAGAGAAGGAAAAGAGGATGTACCTTAGGTCCTTTCGGCTGGTGTAGACCTCCTTCTCCTTTGTAGTTTCTTGGATTGTTGGTCTCCTCCCAAAGATGACCTGCAAACAATTTGGACAACAAAGCTACAAGATATTCTATCTCTACTTATCAATGTTAGGGTTCAGATATAAATGTAAATGCATTAATCAATTAAACACAAAAACACAATATTTGGGATAGAAACAAAGATTACAAAAGTTACAACCTTCTTATCGTCAACGCTCTGTGAACCTGGTCCAGGTTCCTCTTATTGCTACTCCAACTGCGTCATTCCCGTAATACCTCTCACAATCAACTCATCTCCTTAGGAAATAGGGAAGGGATTGTATAGGGAGAGGGATGGAGGGGGAATGCTAAGGCCAAATCTCAGGAAGGGCTGCAAAACTTGGGCTAAAACATGAAGGGATTTTGGCAGAGTTTTTCTGTTGTAATGTGTGGTGTTGGAATGGGACCCCAACACCTCCTTTTATATGACAAAACGATAGTTATTTAGTTTGGGGACGAGCTATAATGGGTGAATTGGTTGGGAAACCCTCGATAGCACGTGAACTCCGCCGAATTCCTTGCAATTTTTTTATTTTTTGCAACTTTTGGAGGTAAATGTGGGTTCTTTAGTATGCAACTAGTGTATGTACTCGGGTTTTCTAGTATGCAACTAGTGTATGTACGAGGGAAGTAGTGCAACAGTGCGTATACAAGCTCCAAAAAATGGTTTTTTAAAGAGAGAACCTTAGCAGTAATTTGGAAAATTGTGCAAGTAGAAAATTCAGTGCCATGTATGCATAGGTAAAGAATTTTAGGGATATAAGAGAAGCCCCCTAATGTGTGAGGTCAGAAAGGAAACTGATGGTTGAAATACATTACAATATCTTTACCAGTGGGAAGACATAGAGTTGAGAAAGCCTAGGACAAAGTTCGAGAGGTCGCTATCTCCAAAAAAAATAATAATCTCTCCGAGGCAGGCATACCCATGCTCGGAATGAACTAATCATGGTTTCCAATCAAGTACATTGCAGATCAATGTCATAGAAATGTCTATAAAAAGTGTAGCCTTGATAAATACACAACGGATCTACATCTCAAAATCATTTGATGATATTCAAATACAATATAATATGCATCTTCATTAAGAATCTCCAAGTCCCGAAAAAGAGATAAACCAAAATCAAGGAGAATGTTCCTTTTTCAAAAATTTAGTCCCTCGAGCCCAAAAGGGGTTAAACTTACACCTAAGAATACTCTTCTAGAAAACCAAAGTTCCTAGAGCATACCTTTATTTGTACAATTAGACATCTGAACCGAAAAAGGGGTAAACTACCATCAGACAGATGTGCCTTCAAATTTGAGTTTGGCGAGTGTGAAGGGAAACAAGATCGCTCGACAATACTTTCAATTTTTGAGAGTCTGAAAAGGGCTTAAAGAAGACTCTAGGGGGGCTACTTTCCTCAAGTAATCTAGACGATATTGAAAAGAATAAATACAGTCTCGTTGGATGTTGATTTTGAAATTTAAAGCGAGCTTGAAAGACAACAAAGCGTGCTCATTAGGGAGTCTCGTGGGTAAGGCCAAGAAAGATTATTAGCAAGAAGAATGAGGCTTCAACATGTAATCATGGAGGGACTAACAAGGACTCCCAAGCCTATAGTCAAAAATCACAACATGGATGCCAAAATGTAGCAAAGGATCTACCTAGGGCATCCATTTAGAGGTAGGCTCTACCACCTAATTATGACACTTCCAAAGCAGCAGAGAAGGTTTTGTGTCGCACTTTGGTGGGATCGATCCTATGGCTAAATTAAATAGGAAATTGATAATTCAAAAAATGAAAGTAGGGAAAAATCTAACCTATATGTTAGTTTCAAGGTCAATACATGTCAGAATGGATTGATACAACTAACAAATGTCAAATAAAATTGTCTCCAAGATCCTGTGTATAAGGCCAATAACACTCATCCAGATGTTAATCAATAAAAAATAGATAGAAACTTTGAAAAATAAGAGGTGCTATTGAATAAAAAAGTTGGAAACAACAAACTTGGACTGTACAATATGTACAAGGTACCGAACATCCTTACGACTCATGCATAATACTGGTTTAAGTAGATCCACTGGTAGGCTTTGACCAAGAGTCTCTTCAATAGTCAACCTATAAAGTCTCCCAAAAGGGAATAAAACACAAACCATAGTGTAAGTCTTCCCATGGTATAGAAACCGTAGTCATGGCTTCAAGGATAGCCTTATCCGAAGGCAATTCAAAATCCAAGAAATCACATGAATGAGGAGGGTCGACAGTCCCAAAGGGAAAAGAAAACTGACCACATTCCATATGACAATGAACGTTCTAGCTAGGACTGGCAGAGTCTATCAACGAATAATCACAAGCATGATGGCTTGAGGATCTATAAATAGTGAGATCAAACTCAAAAGGAAACTTGAGATCACTCAGAGCAAGAGGGGGAAGCAAGGGCTCCCATGCCCCCATTTGATAAAAATATTGATCAATTGCCGATACCATGTCTCGAGAAGGAAAACATGAGTGGACAGTTCTTTCTTAGGAGAAATTGAACACCAAGGATAAGATGCCACATAATTAACTCGTGGCAGGGTAAAGTCTACGAGAACATTAAGAAGATATAAAGGGGCAACCTGACCTAACACTTAGGATGGTGATTATCAGATGCCAGCTGGTCGATAATGAAAATGTTTCCGTTGTGAGGGAAATGCATCACCCAAAAGAGCGTAGACACCACAACATTCATAGCATATACATAATCATGCCTGAGAAGCATATTGAAATCTAATGGGCCTTGCACCACTATAACATCAACAAGGATATTCTTCCCACCTAACGATATAGGAAACTGAAGAAGAATCCCCAAATATTCACTAGAACATCTATCAAAAGGCAACAACTCATGTGAAGCAAACACAAGCTCAGGAGAACCCAAAGCTTTCCAAGTCGAGGATGATAAAATACTTGTTGAGGCTCCTTCATCTACAACACATTGGTAAATGTTTTTTGAATTAAATTCAACCCTTATTTGAAAGGGTGTAGAAGAAGGAAGATGAGGCTCAACAAGGTCATTCCAATAAAATGAAACCATACTAGGACTTGGAGGGGTCATGCTCGAAGTGAGCGGAATGCCCTCTTGTTCTGAAAGTACTAAACTAGAAATGCTAAAAACATAGTCGGTAGACACATGACACCCCATTAAAAGAGTGGTATCAGCCAAATATTGCATCGGCATGAACACTTTAGTAGACTCAAAACTCTCCAAGAGAATAGTGGGATCAACCAAAGATTACATTGACACGACCACTTCCTCAACCACTGGTTGAATAGGTTGCAAGACAACATGGTCTAAAGGTGCATAACCCCCCAAAAGAGGAGTGGGATCGGTCGAATATTGCATCGGCATTACCATTTTCTCAATCATTGGATGAATAGGTTGTAAGACGACATGCTCTAAAGGCACATCACCCCCCAACAGAGGAGTGGGATTGCCTGAAGATTGCATCGGAATGACCACTTCATCAACCAAAGGTTGAATACACTGTGAGGAAACCTTATAAGACTCAGAGTCAAAAGAGCTTGTAGATAGGGACCAAAATCTTCGTGCCTCTAGAAGGAAAAGGCATAAATTATTAAGGTGATATCCCTTGCAAATCTTACAAGGGAACTTAGTCTTACATCATATCCATCTAGGTTTCTCAATAGAATCAACGCCCCCAACATGACTAGTAGTGGTTGGTTTCTTTTCCTCAACATGAAGCGCAGAGGTTGTTGACACAGAGCACACCACTAAGAAGAAAATCCTAAAAAGATACAAACAAAACAAACTACCCTTCTCAATACTTCTAACGAGATGAAGTCCTAATCGTCCAAAGCATTCACAAAGGAAAACAATTGGCCAGGAGAAACAATTACCCAGACCTTCGATCGACAGTCCCTTTGGGTGTCTCCCAGAGAGTACAGAGTATGCCTCAGGCACTGCGATACACTCCTCGCAGTCACCTATGTGTCAACCTATATAATGGAAACTAGGCCACCAACTTGTAATCAACAACCATGGTGTTACAGTTGACACCTGAGCGAGTGTATGGGCAGGGTAACTAAACCTGAAGATCCTCCGGAGGCCTGAAACGAAACAGGGCCATAATCACTCTTAGAGTACCTTGGATGGATCCAAGTGTCTCATAGGTCTCACACAAGTTAGGCCAGTAACGCGACAGGATTCACCCTCAATACACACTCTCCCAAACGCTTTGTCAGGATGGGGAGTGGTTATCTTCATCACCGTCCTCCACACGGCCTGGTGTTTGACTCCTATGTGAGAGGAGCTTCCCAGATTGAGTAATTACAAAGTGTATTTTCCACACCCTAGCACAAACACCTAAGTTAATTTTTGGTTGGCCTTGTAGAGTTTACCTCTCCACACCTAATCCAAGGCCCTAGCCTAAGCTATTGGTGAACCCTAGAAAAAGTGTTACTAATATATTTTATATTAGTGCGTTCGTTTTAGGGACTTTTCTTACTCAAGGAACGGAAGTGCAACTGATGTTTCTTGAGACTCTTGAAAAACTGAAACTTATAATAACATTGGCAAATAAAACTTTACACTAATCCTTCAAATGAAAAGACTTTCAAGGAAGAAAAGCATGAACAATCCTTCAAATTTAAAAATGCAATCTTTTCTCCTTTCAATGCACAATGCACAATGCAACTTTCGAGTGAAACAAAAGAGAAAATGAAAGGATTTTCTTTCTTATTTTTGTTTTGAAATGATTTCAAGATGAGAAGAAAACACAACCCTATGCTAATTCTTTTTCTTTTTCAAATAACAATGCAAAGCAATGCAAAGAAAGAAAGAGACCTAACTAGCATAAAAACTAGTGTTTTTTTTAATATTTTCCTCCAATCAAAGAAGAGCTAACAATAGATGCTAAAAGAAACTGCACACTACACGATTTATGCCCCCCCCCCATTTTTTTTTAAATTCAAGCTAAAAATTTAAGCCAAAAATGCTTGGAAATACAAAGAGACAAGGATTTCTTTTTATTATTTCATAAACAATGTGAACTTGCAAATTGTCTCAACCCCAAATAACAGAAGCTTCTCGAACTCAGGAAGACCTTGGAACCACAAGTTTCTTGTAGGAAAAGGAAAATATTTTGAAAAAATTATCCAAAAAAACAAAGACTCGTGTTGTGCACGTCCATCTTGTGTATGTACGCGGGTTGTATACTGTGCAGATTGTGTATGTACGTGGGATGAGCCAAAACACGACGCGTACACCTTTGTAATTAAAAAAAAAAAAAAAGTTTGGAAAGACAACTTGGGCAAGGGAAGGTGACTAGAGACCCAAAACAACTCAGTAATCTTGATAAAAACTCAAAAGGAATTGAAAAAAACAATTAAAACCAAGAAACCTCCCGCTAAGACCCTAGAGAGACTCCCCAGTGTAGTCGCCAATTCTGCTAGCAAGGAAAATCCCCCTATTACTATACTGGGTCGGAGTATAGGCAGAGCATTTATCTCCCTCAAAAGTCGATTCTACTTCTAAACTACCCCAAACAATCTGAACTTAAAAGACAAGAGAAGGAAAAGAGGATGTACCTTAGGTCCTTTGGGCTGGTGTAGACCTCCTTCTCCTTTGTAGTTTCTTCGACTGTTGGTCTCCTCCAAAATATGACCTATAAACAATTTAGACAACAAAGCTACAAGATATTCTATATCTACTTATCAATGTTATGGTTCAGATATAAATGTAAATGCATTAATCAATTAAGCACAAAAACATAACTCTTGTATTAAGACGTGAAGATTACAAAAGTTACAACCTTCTTGTCGGCAGAACCTAGTATGGTCTCCTCTTACTGTTGCTCCAAGTTCATCATTCTCGTAATACCTGTCACAATCAACTGATCTCCTTGGGAAATAGGGAAGGGATTATATAGGGAGAGGGATGGAGGGGGAATGTTGAGGCCAAATCTCAGGAAGGGTTGCAAAGCTTGGGCTAAAAGGGGAAGGGATTTTGGCAGATTTTCTTTATTCTAATGCTTGATGTTGGAATGGGACCCCAAGACCTCCTCTTATATGAAAAAAGGATATTTATTCGGTTTGGGGATGGGCTACATTGGGTGAATTGGTTGGGAAACCCTCAATAGCCCGTAAACTCCGTCGAATTCCTTGCAAATTTTATTTTTTGCAACTTTTGGACGTAAACGTGGGTTGTTTAGTATGCATCTAGCGTACGTTTTAACCTAAGTTTAGCATTACTTCACTTGGGAAAAATCACTAAGCATTACTAGACTAATGCTTAGTCTAGTATTACTAGACTTCAGTAATGCTAGACTAAGTCTAGCATTACTTCACTTGGGAAAAATCACTAAGAAAAGGTATGTTTTAACCTAAGTTTATGCATCCACATAAGACCAAATAAGACCTCAAAATATCCCATTGGTAAAAAAATATGTTTTAAGTATTTGATTGGTAGAGGAAAAGTGTCATATTCAGAAACTTTGGTTAAACATTGGTTATAGTGCACAAATTGAAAAACCAATTACTAATAGTCCCAACCCGAAGGGTATGGACTAATAAATGGAAAATGTTATCTATGGGAGTATGCACATCAAAAGTAGGGTGTGCAATACACATGTCTCATGATATAATGTTAGCAATGTTTGTGGCCAACACATCATCCACTTGACAACTGCTAGGGGGGGAAATCCCCCTATTACAATAATGGTCGGAGTATAGGAAGAGCATTGATCTCCCTTAAAATACGGTTCTACTTCTAAACGATCCAACTTAAAAGACAACAGAAGGAAATGAGGATGTACCTTAGGTCCTTTCGGTTGGTGTAGACCTCCTTCTCCTTTGCAGTTTCTTGGATTGTTGGTCTCCTCCCAAAGCTGACCTACAAACAATTTAGACAACAAAGCTATAAGATATTTTATCTCTACTTATCAATGTTAGGGTTCAGATATAAATGTAAATGCATTAATCAATTAAGCACAAAAACACAATATTTGAGACAGAAACAAAGCTCTTTTATTCAGATGTGAAGACTACAAAAGTTACAACCTTCTTGTCAGCAACGCTGTGCGAACCCGGTCCGGGATCCTCTTATTGCTGCTCCAAGTGCATCATTCCTTTAATACCTCTCACAATCAACTCATCTCCTTAGGAAAAAGGGAAGTGATTTATAGGGAGAGGGATGGAGGGGGAATGTTGAGGCCATATCTCAGGAATGGTTGCAAAGCTTGTGCTAAAATGGAAAGGGATTTTGGCAGAGTTTATCTGTTGTAATGCGTGATGTTGGAATGGGACCCCAAGAGCTCCTTTTATATGACAAAATGATAGTTATTCGGTTTGGGGACAGGCTACAATGGGTGAATTGGTTGGGAAACCCTCGATAGCCCATGAACTCCACTGAATTCCTTGAAACTTTTTATTTTTTGCAACTTTTGGAGGTAAATGTGGGTTGTTTAGTATGCAGCTAGCGTATGTACTTGGGTTGTCTAGTATGCAGCTAGTGTATGTATGAGGGAAGTAGTGCAGTAATGCAAATACAAGCTCTAAAAAATGGTTTTTTTAAAGAGAGATCCTTAGCAGCAATTTGGAAAATTGTGCAAGTAGAAAAGTCAATGCCATGTATGCATAGGTAAAGAATTTTAGGGATATAAGAGAAGCCCCCTAATGTGTGAGGTCAGAAGGGAAACTGATGGTCGAAATACATTACAATATCTTTACCAGTGGAAAGACATGGAGTTGAGTGAGCCTGGGACAGAGTTCGAGAGGTCGCTATTTGCAAAAAAATAATAATCTCTCCAACACGGACATACCCATGCTCGGGATGAACTAATCATGTTTTCCAATCAAGTACATTTCAGATCCATGTGATAGAAATGTCTATAAAAAGTGTAGCCCCGAGCAATACACAACAGATCTACATCTCAAAATCATTTGATGATATTCAAATACAATATAATATGCATCTTCATGAAGAATTGATGCATGCGGCTCGAGATGCGGTCTTCATATCTCGAGCAACAACTTCAAGATCTTCAACAACTCTGGTAGTAGTACAATAGGAGTGTAAGACTCACTACTCTGAGGTCCTCAACATATCGTCGGGGAAAGACCAGAGGATCTCAATCATCAGGCACAAAACATTATCGATTTTGAATCTGGACTTGACTCGACTCATGGGATGGCCGACTCATGAAAGTCAAGAGACAAACTACAGAATGGTTGACTCAGGCTAGATAAAACTTCCCTTGGAAAAAAGCACGAAATATGATCAGACTTAGGAAACGTAATATTGACATAAGTATGTGATGCAGGAGGCAACGCAAAATCTCCATATGTTTGGAAGAGTAACCAAACTGAGGAGGATACAACTCTATGTAGTGAGAACAACTTCCTAAGGTCATACTAGATCCCAATTCTTGGAAAAAAAACATAAGGATGTGCTTTGTCCAAGGGCGACTATATTGCTGCCGAAAAAAGAATTGATATATCTCGTCCCCTCTTTTTGGAATATTTGATTTTTTTTTGTCTTTTTCAAATTTTTAACGAGCTTGAAAAAGAATAAAAGAATGTTACGTTAAAAAGGAAGAAATGAGTGTTTCAAGCAATCAAAATGGTTCCAAGCGCATGGAACATATTGATGCTAAGGGCAAGGAGACATGTGCAGGATAAGGACACTCGGGGAAAATTCCTCCATGGGTCAAGGTGTCAGATCACAAAGGCAAAAAAGTGTTGCAAGGCTTGCATACAAGAAATTCTTTAATGGTTCAGTTGAGAGAAACATGGGGCATACATTAGGCCAAAGACGAGACCCGCAATGAGATTAAGCACGACACAAAAAGACTCCTTCCATGTAAATTTTTACTTGCCTGGAGAAGGTAAGATCGATGGTTTTTTCACGTTTAGAGAGTCTAGAAAAATGCTAAAAGAAGACTCCAAGGAGTTCCTTTTTCACAATTAGTCTAGTCGGTTCAAAAAATGGTTAAGCTTATATCAAAAATACGTCTCTTTAATACCATTTTAACGAGTGTGACTGAGACAAGGTCACTCAACTATCTTTTCAATTTTAAGGATTTTGAAAAGAGCTTAACTATGGACTCACAATTGTTTTCTAGGTTTAGTCTCCTTAGCCCGAAAAGTATAAATATAACTGAGGAGAACTCTCCCGGTGAGACAAGTCTCTCGAGGTGTACATTTTTCCAGAATAATCTATTGGATGTAAAAAGGGTTAAAATCATGCTGAATAGATGTTCTTTCTGGACCAAATTAACGAGTGTGAAAAAAACAAGTTCACTCGACGATATTTTCATAGTTAGGGAGCCAAAAGAGCTTAACTATGGACTCTAAGGGGGTTCATTTTTCGTAAGTAATCTCCAAGGCCCGAAAAAGAGATAAACCAAAACCAAGGAGAATGTTCCTTTTTCGAAAATTTAGTCCCTTAGGCCCGAAAAGGGGTTAAACTTGTGCCTGAGAATACTCTTCTAGCAAACTGAAGTTCCTAGAGCATACCTTTATTTGTAAAATTAGCCATCCAGACCGAAAAAGGGGTAAACTACCGTCGGACAAATGTGCCTTCAAATTTGAGTTTGGCGAGCGTGAAGGGAAACAAGATCGCTCGACAATCTTTTCAATTTTTGGAAGTCTGAAAAGGGCTTAAAGAAGACTCTAGGGGGGCTACTTTTCTCAAGTAATCTAGACGAGATCGAAAAGAATAAATACAGTTTCGTTGGATGTTGATTTCGAAATTTAAAGCAAGCTTGAAAGACAACAAAGCGTGCTCATTAGGGAGTCTCGTGGGAAAGGCCAAGAAATATTATTAGCAAGAAGAATGAGGCTTCAATATGTAATCATGGCAGGACTAACAACGACTCCCAAGCCTATAGTCAAAAATCACAACATGGATTCCAAAATGCAGGAAAGGATCTACCTAGGGCATCCATGTAGAGGTAGACTATACTACATAATTATGACACTTCTAAAGCAGCAGAGAAGGTTTTGTGTCACACTTTGGTGGGATCGATCCTATGGCTAAATGAACCAGGAAATGGATAATGCAAAATAGGGAAAAATATAACCTATATGCCAGTTTGGAGGTCAATACATGTCAGAATGGATCGATACAACTAACAAATGTCAAATAAAAATGTCTCCAAGATCCTATATATAAGGCCAATAACACTCATCCAGAAGTTAATAAATAAAAAATAGATAAAAACTTTGAAAAACAAGAGGTGCTACTGAATACAAAACTTGGAAACAACAAACCTTGACTGTACAATATGTACAAGGTACCGAACATCCTTATGGCTCATGCATAATATTGGTTCAAGTAGAGCTCGCTGGTAGGCTTTGACCAAGAGTCTCTTCAATAGTCAACCTAGAAAGTCTCCCAAAAGGGAAGAAAACACAAACCACGGTGTAAGTATTCCCATGGTATATAAACCGTAGTCATGGCATCAAGGATAGCCTTATTCAAAGGCAATTCAAAATCCAATAAATCACATGAATGAGGAGGGTTGACAGTCCTAAAGGGAAATGAAAACTGACCACATTCCATATGATGATGAAGGTTATGGCCAGGACTGGCAGAGTCTATCAACGAATAATCACAAGCACGACAGATTGAGGATCTACAAACAGTGAGATCAGACTCAAAAGGAAACTTGAGATCACTCAAAGAAAGAGGGGGAAGCAAGGGCTCCCATGCCCCCATTGGATAAAAATATTGATCAATTGTCTAGACCGTGTGTCGAGAAGGAAAACATGAGTGAACAAGTTCTTGCTCAGGAGAAATTGAACATTGAGGATAAGGTGCCACATAATTAACATATGGAAGGGTAAAGTCTACAAGAACACTAGGAACATATAAAGGGGCAACCTAACCTAACACTTAGGATGGTGATTATCATATGCCAGCTGATCGAAAATGAAAATGCTTCCATTGTGAGGGAAATGCATCACCCAAAAGAGTGTACACATCACAACATTCATAGCATATACATAATCATGCCCGAGGATCATATTGAAATCTAACGGGCCTTGCACCACTATAACGTCAACAAGGATAGTCTTCCCACCTAACGAGATAGGAAATTGAAGAATAATCCCCAAATATTCACTAGGACATCTATCAAAAGACAACATCTCATGCGAAGCAGACACAAGCTCAGGAGAACCCAAAGATTTCCAAGTTGAGGATGACAAAATACTTATAGAGGCTCCTTCATCTACAACACATCGATAATGTTTTTTGAATTAAATTCAACCCTTATTTCAAAGGGTGTAGAAGAAGGAATATGAGGCTCAACAAGGTCATTCCAATAAAATGAAACCATCCTAGGACTTGGAGGGGTCAAGCTCAAAGTAAGAAAAATTCATATCCCTTGCAAATATTACAAGGGAACTTAGGTTTACATCATATCCATCTAGGTTTTTCAATAGAATCAACTCCACCAACATGACTAGTAGTGGATGGTTTTTTGTCCTCAACATGACACACAGAGGTTGTTGACATAGAGAACAAATCACACCACTAAGAAGAAAATCCTAAAAAGATACAAACCAAAAAAACTACCCTTCTGAATGCTTCTGACCCAGGGAGATGAAGTCCTGATCGTCCAAAGCATTCACAAAGGAAAACAATTGGACATGAGAAACAATTACACAGACCTTCGACCGACGGTCCCTTTGGGTGTCTCCCATAGAGTATAGAGTATGCCTCATGCACCACAATACGCCCCTCGTAGTCACCTATGTGTCAACCTATATAATGGAAACTAGGCCACCAACTTGTAATCAACAACCAGGGGGGTACACTCGACAGTTGGGCGAGTGTATGGGAAGGGTAACTAAACCGGAAGATCCTCCTGAGGCCTAAAACGAAACAGGGCCCGAATCACTCTTAGAGTACCTTGGATGGATCCATGTGTCTCATAGGTCTGACATAAGTCAGGCCAGTAATGCTACAATATTTACCCCCAATACACACTCTCCCAAACACTTTGTCGGGATGAGGAGTGGATATCTTCGTCACCTTCCTCCACACGGCCTCGTGTTTGACTCCTGTGTGAGAGGAACTTCCCAAATTGAGTAATTACAAAGTGTATTTTTCACACCCTAGCACAAACACCTAAGTTAATTTTTGGTTGGCCTTGTAGAGTTTACCTCTCCACACCTAATCCAAGGCCCTAGCCTAAGCTATTGTTGAACCCTAAAAAAAGTGTTACTAATATATTTTATATTAGCGCGTTCGTTTTAGGGGATTTTCTTACTCAAGGAATGAAAGTGCAAATGATGTTGTTTGAGACTCTTGAAAAACTGAAGCTTATAATAACACTGGAAAACAAAACTTTACACTAATCCTTCAAAAGAAAAGAGTTTCAAGGAAGAAAAGCATGAACAATCCTTCAAATTTAAAAATGCAATATTTTCTCCTTTCAATGCAGAATGCACAATGCAGCTTTCGAGTGAAACAAAAGAGCAAATGAAAGGATTTTCTTTCTTAGTTTTGTTTTGAAATACTTTCAAGATAACAAGAAAACATAGCCCTATGCTAATTCTTTTTCTTTTTCAAGTAACAATGCAAAGAAATGAAAATATAGAAAGAGACCTAACTAGCATAAAAACTAAGGTTTTTTTTTTTTTATATTTTCCTCCAATCAAAGCATAACTAACAATAGATACTAAAATAAACTGTAGAATACACGATTCATGCCCCCCCCCATTTTTCTTAAAATTTAAGCTAAAAATTTAATCCAAAAATGCTTGGAAATACAGAGAGACAAGATGATTTCTTTTTATTATTTCATAAACTATCTAAACCTGCAAATTGTCTCAATCCCAAATAACAAAAGCTTCTCTAACTCAGGAATACCTTGGAACCACAAGTTTTCCGTAGGAAAAGGAAAATATTTTGAAAAAATTATCCAAAAA
>ML835009.1:37502-48999 GCA_009831015.1 Picea engelmannii
GTGTATGTACGTGGGATGAGCCAAAACACGACGGGTACACCTCTGTAATTTAAAAAAAAAAAAAAAAAAGTTTGGAAAGACAACTTGGGTAAGGGAAGGTGACTAGAGACCCAAAACGACTCAGTAATCTTGATAAAAACTTAAAAGGACCCTAGAGAGACTCCCAAAAAACCAAAAAACCTCCCACTAAGACCCTAGAGAGACTCCCCAATGGAGTCACCAATTCTTCTAGCAGGAAAATCCCCCTAATAGTACACTGGGTCGGAGTATAGGCAGAGCATTTATCTCCCTTAAAAGTCGGTTCTACTTCTAAACTACCCCAAACAATTTGAACTTAAAAGATAAGAGAAGGAAAAGAGGATGTACCTTAGGTCCTTTTGGTTGGTGTAGACCTCCTTCTCCTTTGTAGTTTCTTGGACTGTTGGTATCCTCCCAAATATGACCTGCAAACAATTTAGACAAAAAAACTACAAGATATTCTATCTCTACTTTTCAATGTTAGGGTTCAGATATAAATGTAAATGCATTAATCAATTAACCACAAAAAAACAATATTTGGGACAGAGACATAACTCTTTTATTCAGATGTGAAGACTACAAAAGTTATAGCCTTCTTGTCAGCAGACACTCTACGAACCTGGTCCGAGCTCCTCTTACTGTTGCTCCAAGTGCATCATTCTCATAATACCTCTCACAATCAACTAATGTCCTTGGGAAATAGGAAAGGGATTGTATAGGGAGAGGGATGGAGGGGGAATGTTTAGGCCAAATCTCAGGAAGGGATGTAAAGCTTGGGCTAAAAGGGGAAGGGATTTTGGCAGAGTTTCTCTATTCTAATGCTTGATGTTGGAATGGGACCCCAAGACCTCATTTTATATGAAAAAAAGATAGTTATTCAGTTTGAGGAAGAGCTACAATGGGTGAATTGGTTGGGAAACCCTTGATAGCCCGTAAACTCTATCGAATTGGTGGGCAGTAGTGCAGCAGGGTGCGTACATGCTCCAAAAAATGGTTTTTTAAAGAGAGATCCTCAACAGTAATTTGGTAAAGTGTGTAAGTAGAAAATCCAATTCCATGTATGCCTAGGTAGAGAAGTTTAGGCCTATAACAACGAAATATGAGACAAATCATTAAATTCATGAAGGATCAAGCATAGGTATCCCTTAACTCATATCCCATCTCAAATGTGTGAGTATTGAAGAATGATACTAGGCGGTGTTTCAAGACTACATGCAGGTTTAATATTGTAGTGTGCTTAGTAAGGATGCATAACAATGGGGTTTTCATGTTATTACTTATCTTTGGAGAGGTGATGTCTCGCTTCCTAGAGCAGGTAAAGGGGTGAACACTTCCTCCAATCTAGTTCCCACAGTCTTTTCTAAGACGTGACTTCCTTTTCTACAACTTCTAGAGATCAAGCGTTAAGAGTGATCTTGGTCTACCACGGGTAGGCATGGCTCATGTAATTGCCAAAATGGTTGTTGTTTTTTATGTGATTTGAGCAATGCCAAACGAGTGGTAAAGTGTTGTGTAAGCGAGGTGGACAAAACCCAACATCGAGTATTAAAGAACTTGGATCATTGGAACTTATGAAAGGTGGATTTAAAGTAATGAATGAAGTGAAACGACAACATCAAAGACTCATGTGTGATGGATTCAACCTAGCACATAGTTGAAATCTAGCAATGGCAGCAAAAGGTTAATGCTTATATGGTCATACATTGAAGGCAATGGATGGGACTTTCTCTGCAAGTTAGTACTAAGTAGGAATGAGTAAGGAAAATTGCTACTCATCTGGGTGTTCCTTTGCATTTTGTTTCCTCCCTTGGAATCCCTTATAACTCTACCAAGGATTTAAGGATTCAATGGTAAGTGGCTCCTCTCTAAAATTGTAGAAGGATCAAGATGCTCTTTACTTCCATTGGTTGAAACTAGAAGAAGCAATAACAAATGTACAAATTGCATTTACTTAAGAGGATGAGCCATTCATGGAAGTTGAAGTACTAGAACTAAGGTCCAAATTGCATTTACTTAAGAGGATGAGAAATTCATGGAAGTTGAAGTACTAGAACTAAGGTCCAAATTGCATTTACTTAAGAGGATGAGCAATTCATGGAAGTTGAAGTACTAGAACTAAAGTAAAACTAAGGTACCAAGGAAGAATGAAATCCTATATACAAGAAAACTGATTCTTTTTTTATTTTTAAATTATCCTATATTTTATGATATTGTATTTCTTCTCATATAGGCTGTTAAGAAATATAAAATGATAATGTTTTTATTTTCCTATATACACGGACACTAATTCTTTTTCTCTTTTTCAATTATCCTATATTTTATCATAATGTATTTATTTTCTCTTTTTCAATTATCCTAGATATTTTATCATAGTGTATTTCTTCTCATCCATGTTGTTCATAAATATAAGATCATAGTGTATTATGTTCCTACAGGTTGTTAGGAAATACACTAATATAAATACAACAAGACAAGTTGCATTGCAACAAGTCCCTGTCGAGAAGGTATAGGAGATTTATTGAATTGTCTAAACTAAAATCCAACTTCACACCATTACCTCAACATGAGGAAAGGAATACATGCAACCCTTTTGTGATTGTAATCTCATTTCTGCACTTTAATTTCATTTTTGTACAGGCTTGTTAATTTTATTTATGTATAGGATTGTTAATAATTTGAATGGGACGATATTGTGATAATTTGTTGATCTTACAATTGATATGACATTGATACAGTAGCATTGGCCTGGTAATGAACTGTGGACGACTGACTTCTGATCTTCTGTTTTCCATCAATCAATCAATTCTTGTTTTAAGGGAATCCACCCACGCATGATGTATTGGTCATCATTCTCAAGCAAGCTCCTAAGGTAAGGCAAGCACTCACTAGGCGATGGTCATTCTCAAAGAAGCCACACACTCACTCTATATTGTCCATCATTTTCAAGAAATAGCATAGTAATCGTAATTAACCTAGTAGTATAGAGTTACACAATAATATAAGTTACTATGATCTAATGGTGTAATTATTTATTATAAATATATCCATCTTAATCAATGTAATGAAGATTACCCAATAGAAACATCAACGTTATGAGAGATTAAAGAAGAAGCTCAGTCTTATTTTTCACACGGATCACATTAGAGAGATGCAATGTTTTCTTTCGCAAATAAATCCATGTTATTTTCCACCTAAGTCCATTATGTTGGTTTATTCATCACCTCATTCTTTATAACTACATAAAAAAACACTAAAAACTTATCTATCGTGGTTAGTGGGAGCTTCTCCATGCCACTGCCTAATAATTACCTACAGACACTAAAATAATTATTTGGACTATAAACAAATGACAATATAATTATGGATTGTCATATTATTTGGATTATAAACTGAAAACATAATTTGACGGTAGAAAGCCCAAGCAATTAAAGAAGAAGCTCAGTCTTATTTTTCACATGGATCACATTAGAGAGATGTAATGTTTTCTTTCGCAAATAAAGCATCCCCGTCGATGAGAGGCCCGACCCAACACCATATCAACAATCCCCTCACAACATGATTATTTGATTCGTTGATAATGAGTTAGCCATGGGATTAGGTGTGAGGGGCTCATTTGAAAGTTGGTAACGACCTCGTTTCATTGATGACATCGACGAAGTTTTTTTAAAATTATATTCATTTGTAAAGTATTCAAAATATGCATCCTTTGTCGTCATGTGTACAAGTTATATATATGGTGATAGCCATTTTGGCTTGTATAAGGGAGACTCATTATGGTGGGTTGTAGGGATTTCCTTACGGTAAATGAGCCAGATTCATATGTGTGTGACACGACATTAGGGTTAACGTGAAATAAGATTACAAGCAGACTTAGTGCCAACATGTATGGCATGCATGCACTTGTTAACGATGTGTCAATTGATTCTATGCCATACACGATTATTCTTTTTATAAAAATATCGGTAACGTAACACTGACTTCCGTGGACGTCAATATCAAAGAATTATAGTACCACCAAAGTCAGAGAACATTGGGAGAGGATCGAGTCATTTACCTTTCATTCAGGATTGATTCGTAGTACAATACCACCAAAGCAAGAGAGCATTGAGAGAGGATCGATCCATTTACCTTTCGTGAATTATTGATTTGCTTGGAACTTTAGAGGAAATTGCATGGGAAGGTTAGGGCCGTCAACGATCTACAACCCCTAATCTTTTTTTTCCTTTTCACTTCTACAACAAAGAGTGAATGATAATTCATTTTCAGTGTTAGATTCAATAATAGTTCATTTTGAGCATCAACGATGTGCTTGTACCCGTGACAGTATATCAATGAAATTTTCGTCTACAATTTATATAAATTCTACCTATCTGTCCTCGTCAACTTCCTGGAAAATGAGTAACAGGCGGACAAACCTTAGGTAGTGACCTGGATTTTCCATATTCTTTATATATCGATAGAGAAATAACAAAGGATGAATATCAAAATTAGTCCGACTTATTACCTATCCTTTCAGGCCACTTTAAGGTTATCACAATAGAATTAACCAACTACTATAATGCCAGCTTCTTCGCCATAGGCTTGGGGAAAAACCTACTCCCTGTGGCATGTGGGTAACCAAAAATAAAAGATTAGATCCCCGGTAGAGGAAGGTATGCAACATGTACCGAGGGTGAGTCAAGGTGGGCCAGAACCCCTTTAAGGAGACATTCAAAAGCTTGTTCGAGATCTATTTCTTGCAGTAAACAGAAGAACATATACAGATGGGAAAATTACTGGGTCATTTGTCTCTTGTAGATTACTGTCTCCCAACTGCATAAAGGATTAGTATTCGACAAAGAAGATATCACAGTCTATTATTTGGAGACTTAAAGGGGTGATATTTTGCAACGAAAACACTAACAACGTTTAATTGCTTATATTGAACAGGTAAATTAATCTCTATCAATTAGATTGAACATCTATCTATTTTGGTATGCACCAAGTACGTGCTCGTGGAATCCAGTAATCCACTTCCTCCAGATGCAAAATTAATACCATGAGAGAAGTCAGATTGTGGCTTCAGATATGGAGGTGGGAACAACAACCTTAACTTGTTAGTTGTAGATTCAAATATCACAAGAATATTAATCTCATGAAATAATCAACCATATAATTATCACCAGGGGAGATGAGTTAAATAAATAGGAGAACAAAAATACCAATGAAATCGAATGCAATTAGGCCATTAGAGAAACGACCAGTGGGGCGATGGAAGAAGGTCTCCCTATAAGGCAGAAAATTTTGTTTAGCAATTATACTGTTGGCAATGAAATTGTTGTTACCGACATCTGCTAGAGAATCCTTGAAAATGAAGATGGAAGGAACATTATGGTTAATGGTCGTAGCCAAAGGAAAAGATAAAAGCGACATAAGGTTTGCACTCAAGTAGGCAATGAACATTGTTAATAAATCCATTTATCTTCACCTTGTAAATGAATAAGGAAGGGAGGGTGGGATGGATGCAGATAAATGGAAGCAAGTGCTCGACCTCCCAAGTGCAATTTGGTAAGCCTTCCTCCTCTTCTTGCCTTAGTTCATCTACCATATTGCAACATTTTGAATACACATATGCAAGTTTCATTAACGTTTTGAATACATAGATGCAAGTTTCATTAATGTTTTGAATACATAAATGCAAGTTTCATTAATAGAACTTACAAGGAGTAGTTATTTTCTATGTAACCGATCATCATAGTATCCTTGGGTTCCTCATCCTTCCCAGATTGATGTGGCAGATTGATGTTGCATGCAACAGGCAAGCGAAAATACTAGCAGGGAAGAAGAAATACTAACATAATGGCTACATGAAATTGGAGAGGAGGTTGCGGAAAATATTGGAGAGGAGGTTATGTGTCATGTGTGCAGGAGGAGGTAAAGAAGAGAAATTGCAAGATCGTGTAGCTTTTCATGGTGGCATAGGTGGCGTCATATGGAGTAGGTGGCAACAAATGCAATGCGATATGGACTATTATGGCCTATGCATTATATCATAACATTTAATGTTAAGGAGTAATGCTAGACTCATTTCTAGCATTACTTTGTTTGAAAAAAATGAGTACTCAAAACTATGAAATAAACTAAGCTATCATTTCCTTGTGCCTCAGGAAGAGGCCAAATAAGAAGTCGAAATCAAAACTTTGATTTAGGTATATGAATTTCCAACCTAAATTATATGGTTTTTTTTAAACTTTTGTTAAATGAGCGAATTGTTTTTGGTTTTTGTGTCAATTTAATAGAAAGGTTGAAAATCGATTATTATTAGTCCTTACCAGCCCGGAGGGCAGGGACTAATAAAATGATACGAAGAACACATTATATGCTTTCCAATGCTATATTTTAAACAATTGGCTTTTTCCATATTTTATTTTTTTTATCTCTAGGTTTTCACCATAATTCATGGTTAATATAAACATAACCCATTAAAAAACACATTAAAAATAACATTCTTTTGTGTACCATATAGGTTTTCACCATAACACTTGGTTAATATAAACATAACCTTTAATGTTAAAAAACACATTAACCAATGGTGGAAAGCGAGGATTTTTTCACCATTGGGCAAGGTTCAATTCCCGTGAGGGCCTAACCTGAAGTCATGGGGGCACCTTGAGGTAGTGGTCGAACGTTTGATTGCACCAGAGATATTATATTAAATGGTATCGTGACCCATGCACACATAAGTGGATCAAATCCCACCCCCATGTCCTTCAAATTTCAGCCCGCAAAGGTGTAGACCGATTGGCAAGTGTAAATGGAAGGAAATTTGTAAAAATGAGGTCTCAAGTTCGATTCTCACCCTGATTTACTTGTGCTCCATTCTTGCGGGCTGGGTGGATGCACCTGGGGTTATAGTGGTAGCCGACAAGGATCAACCCCATGTCACACGAGTATGAGAACCACGCGTTGTCGATTCCCCAGTACAAAAAACAAAAAACAAAAAACATTAAAAATAACATTCTTTTGTGTAGCATTTTTTTTTAAGAATTATAGTGGAATTTAATAACATTATTTTGCATTCACATTTTTTTTTTAATAAAAATATAGTTAAATTTAATAATATTTTAGAGGATTAGGGGAGGTTAAAATGATTTAGGTGAGTTGAGTTATGTATAAAGTTTATAATGGCTGCGTTATAATTTGGAGAATATCTTTTTTGAAATTTGGTAAAGTTAAAATTTTACAAATTGTTTAAGAATTTTTAAAGGTTTTGGGTTGTTTTAAGAAACTTCAAAACCCTTAATATGTATTGAGAAACAATATCTTAAAACTTTGATCTATAAAATTATGTCATATATTTAAATTTTTGTCATTTTTTAATAAAGTTATTAAAAAAATGATTTAAAATATTTTTTATTCATTATTTATAATTATTATTGAAAAGCTTTAAATAAATAATGTTATATTTTGACACTTTCCATTATTACATGAAAATTATAATTTTTTAAAATTTTAACAAAAATCATTAGTTTAATTTTTTTTTATTTCATTTTCAATCCTTTTAATAAAAAGACGATGACAAATTCTTCCTATTCAACTTTTTAACATAATAAATCTAACCATTAATAATATTTTTCATATAATTAAAACTTTTTAATATAATACATCTAACCATTAATAAGATTCTTCAAATAATTAAATTACCTTTTCTAAATTTATTTGTTGTCATAATTAAATGTAAGTGCATTATTTCATTTCATATGGATATAAACCTTTTATCCTATTCCATTTCATATGGATATAAGATATAAACCTTTTATCATATGGATATAAACCTTTTATCTTATTAGTCACGATAGAAAGCAATAATGGACTCTAACATTCCATATGGTGTTGACCGTTAATTAGTTTGTGTTTGACTCCAAATATTTTCATGCTTTCCAAATTTGTGATTTTTTTTTTATTATATTTAAATTGATTTTATCTAAACACTTTTGGCTAACAAAAATGATGTTTTTTTTGAGAGCTTTAAGAAATAAACTAAGCTTTTGAGTTTAAGTCTATGTTTATTATAATTTTATTGAAGTTATGATGCATTTTTTTGGAATGTTACATAACTTAGGTTTTCAATATATTATAGCTTCATTGAATCTTCGTTCGAGGAATTTCATTGATTATCTTTCTAACATATTTAACATATTTAAATAGGCTCTCATAAGATTTAAAGAATCTTTGAATGGCTTTAAAGAGACTTTGAACAATTGATCTCTTATACTGTGAGTTTTGGCAGTATTGTAGTGCCTTTCTCCACCACCATTGTGCTTGTATACAATACACCATTGGGATGAATTCGTTGCTGGTGAGTTTTGGCAACATTTTGTTGCCTTTCTCCACTGCTATCGTGCTTCAATACGTCATCGAATAAAGCTTCAATACATCACCGGGTTGAAGCTATTGTTGGAGCATTGGAAATCCTAAAAATATGGATCATTATAAATCCCCACTGCCACTATGCTTCAATACATCACCATGCTTGCATACAGTACATCATCGGGCTTCAATACATCACTGGGCTTCAATAGAATACATCACTAGACTGAAGATGTTGTTGGAGCATTGGAAATATTGAAACATATGGAGCATTGGAAATCCTAGAAGGTGTTGTTGGAGCGTTGGAAATCCTAGAAAAGAGCTACAGTTAAAGTAACTTACTTCCCCTACAATGATTTATCATAAATCAGAGCAATATGTGAAGTAAAGTAGATTATAGTTAACCCTATGTTGTTTATTTCTGAACGTATATTTATGCAAATATCATTTGCCCACATATATGATGAATGCATAAAATAAAAATTACATAACATAAATGAACCCTTTGCTTCAAGAGAATGGAACATACAAAAGTTAACATATCAGTAAATGTAACATAGCATGAGCACATAGCTATAAAAATATATATATTAAAAATAGAAGAGAGGGCTTTATGATTTTTTCAGTCTTTGAGAAGCTACAACACTAGTAAATACAATAAATACCTCTATGTAAGAGACTACAACTTCTTGTAGTAAATCATTTTGCATGAAATAAGGAATACCATTATGTATAGAAGTTTTGTGATAAGATAAATTTAAATCACATAAATGACATGAATTGATAGCACTCAACGCTCTAACACATTCTACCAACAAAAAGACCCATGTTTAAAAAATCTAGGCTATCCAACAATGACCAAAACGTGAAAATAATCACATGATAACACCCCTTCAGTAGCATAATGGATCACTCAATCAAAGAGCATCTATTACAAGCATTTAGCGTTGAAAATAAAATCCCCAATACATTAATGCCTAGACTCCCAACGTTGGCCTTTGACTCAACAGTGGATTAAACAACAAATAAACAAACATTAACTAATAATAAAAACAAGATCGCCCTACAACCTCCTCCTATTAGTAGACTAGTTCATCCAACAATTTGGCATTCCTAGACCAAATGGCTTTGGTATGTGCACCCTTATGGGTCTGAAGCAAGAAGACGTGGAATAAATTGAAACATTCATATATGCAATTTTGAAATAAGCGTGATGGAGACTCATAGCTCAAGGAGAGACTGATTGACCAAGGTAGCCTTTCAAAATTTAAAGTACGAAAGTCACCAACTCTCCTCCGCATTCCCCATTTAGTCGTTCAAATCGTATTACCCACAAATTGAGCCTCTACTCTATAACATAAATTTATGCGATAAATGCAAATGTTTTTTTAATACAATTTTGCAGATCTAAGATATGGTTTTTAGAGACCATTACGTTAATGATGAGTTCGAATGAATTATTGATCTTTTGGATGTTTGGTTGTGAATGTGTATTCTTCCTCATGGTAGGGCTCCCCTAGTAGGACCAAAGTGATTAGTTAGAAGTCGATAACCTGGCACGAGGTTTCATGTTCTGTTTCATGCCCTATTGGGGTTATTTTCACCTTTTCCGCTACACATCTGTTGTCTCCTATTATTGACCATGGATAACAACAACATGATCTCTTTCTCGAATTTCCAAATAAATAACTTACTTGAACGCATAATAGATAATCCATCATATCTATATGGACTATATGAAGTAGCATATCCAGATGTAGATCCCAACAACACCAAGCATAGGAAGAAGACAATCATGCCATGAGCAACACGAGTTCATTCTTTTGGATCACGTGAGATCCCAATCATCTCTGAGTTGAAGGAAAGACTGTTTTTGTTGCAAGAGAATTCAACTAGGTGGGGATAATCCTTCCAATTTTGTACATTTTCAAGAGGCAGAGTAAAAAATCATAGATGAAGAGACTATCGAAAGAGTTGAAAAATCCCTAAATATCGATGAATTCAAATCATAAATGAAAACTAGGTAGTTATACAAGCTTCAATCATAAGCCAACTCCCCTCCGTAGAGGCCTGACTCTACCAAGATGACATCCACGACTACCACCCACTATTATGGGCCAATATTTTATTGTACTTGTTCTGCAGACTCGATCGATCGTGTGAGGGTATATGCTTCTTGAACCCTTCATCCCCTTGGATGGGTTATTCCTCACCTTCAACTTGAGGCTTTCATACAACAATGGCTATTACCAAGTGCGATATGGTTAGCTTTAGAAGCCAAAGATGTGAAGTGGAGAGTATGCAAAGCAATATTAATTCACCAACAACCATCAACCTCCTTATTGTGCCCTATATTCCCCGCTACTTGATTTCTCATGTGAGTGTACCTTAGTTCCTTTGTGGAATAAATTCAAGAAGTGGCATAGGGTTTCCATGTATCAAATAATGTCTTTTCATAATCTTCTTCTTTGTTTAACAAACCTATTATCATTAACTGTAATTATTACTAGCAACAATCACTTTATAAAAGTGGTTGATATACACCCCACTAGTTTGGAAAGGTGAAAAATGGCATCGATAGACGTATATCAACCACTTTTATAAAGTGATTGTTGCTAGTTGATGACCTACAATAGTGGTGGAGGAATCATAGAACATTAATAAATTAATGTATAAATTAAAGTGATAATGTACAAAAATATTAATATATTGATTAATTGAAAGTTGATTAATGTCTTAATTAATTAATATAATGTATAAATTAAAGTATTAATACATTAATATATATTATAATGTATTAATTAATTAATGTTATTAATAGAATACATTAATTAAACATTCATACACTAAAAAAATATTAACGTATTAAAAAATATATATTATTTAGTCATATAAATTAATAAAACAGTAATAAAATAAAAATACATTTTTACATAAATACATTAAACTATTAATACATTAATAGAATAATACATTAAACTATTAATACATTAATAAGGTAAAATTTCATTAATAAAGATACATTAATAATGTATTAATATATTAGGCACATTAATACATTATAATAATGTATTAACTCATTATAATAATGTTTAAATACATATTAATTAATATATTTATATATTATTAA
>ML835010.1:5764-16878 GCA_009831015.1 Picea engelmannii
TATATATATATATATATATTTCCAGGCTATAGCTCAAAGGGTTAGTACTTCAATGACTATCTGCTATTATTCAATAAGAAATGTAAAGTAATAGATACAAGATGAAGTCAATGTTTGGTCAATTAACCATGAAAGAGAATCAATTCATCAATATCTATCAAGATGACTAAGCCTATAGTATATCCTATCAATTTTCTCAATAAATGCTTGAAATCATCACTTAATTGCTTATATTCAACTTTTGTTGTGTCAAGATGAAGTATCCAACTATGACGTCAGGCCTAATTAGGTTAGTTTGGTTCGTTAGGGTTTCAAAATTAAGGTTTTGAGAAATTTTTTGTACACTAAGGCTTCAACGTTGGAGGTCAAATATCAATGCCTTAGGGTATATGGAGTCAAATAAGAAGAGGGCACAAGATTTTGAAAGGATGATGACTTAAAGACTAGAAGGTAGGGTTCTATGGTGTTGCAAAGGCAGGGCCCTAGAATCAAAACCCTAGGGGAAAGAGGCTCACTCTGGTGTTGCTTAAGCAAGGCCTCGTGCTCTTTCCTCCTTGTTTAGGTCAACTTGGCAAAACGGCTAACATAAAGAATAAGTATAAGGGAGAAAGCGTTGTAAGGACAAGGCTTTCAAACCCTAGAAGATGAAAACCCTAGGTGTAGATACCCTAGGCCTAGGATGTCACCTTCTTTCAACCTATAAACTTCAACGCTAGCTCAAAAGGAAGAAGCAAGACAAGTGTAGCAAAGGCTAGGCTCTATCTCTTTTCTTAAATGGCTTAAAATCTTTCTCTCTAAGGGGACATGCAACAATGACCTACTTGTGTGCTTGTTACCCAGGGTTTTAAATCAACAATATAATAAGTAAATGCAAGAAATTTACACCTACAACCATTCATTTAAGAAGTTTTGCAAGAAAATTCACTTACATATCACGAAGAGGAGCATAAGCAAACCCTAGTTGTAAACCTTCCTTGAGAAAAATGCCACAAAATGCCAAAAATATCCTTCCAATAGAAAGTGTGCCTCACTTAGACAACAAATCTACCCAAGAAGGGCGCAAAAATTAGACTTCACAAGTGTGAGTGAATTGTGTTATGTCAAAATGAGGGAAAACATCTTCAATTTATATCATCTCATGACCTTTAATTAAAATTAGGTCATTAAAATAGCCGACAAGGCTAATAACTAAAAATCATACTGTTTTACATTAAACTGCTAAAAGAAAACCCTAAATGAGTAATGATCAAGACGTCTAGCCCCCTTGAGGGAGAAATTGGCCCTTTTTAAGGAAAATCACAACACTAGATGACAAACGTTGGCCCTCTCTGGGCCTCCAAGCTCTGCCACACGTGCCAAACTGGCATGTAAAACTGCCATGCACTGGAGGTGACATCAAGGGCCTCTAGAGGATGTCCTGGGACATCAGAGGGACACGTTCCACCTACAGTGGGTCAACCCCCTAGGGCTGGGCTCAACCAAGGCGTCCTGGATGAAAATGTCCTTCTTCTTCTCTCGTGCAAAAGCTTGACCAATCATTGTCCTGTCTCTGCTCCTGATGAGGTCCTAGCAACCATCTGATGGGCTCTTCAACCCCATGGAGGTCTGAACTAATCATATCCCCATGTGTACCAGTCCACTTGGTACCTGTCCGTTGGGCATGGTCTTGCACATCAAAAACTTCGCCCTCCATGGGCTCATTAGTCCTAGGTATCATAGCAATGTCAATCATATTTCATCATTAATTTTATCAAATGCATGCATAAAACCCCTAGCATATCATCTAATAGCTCAAATACATTACAATGACCTACTATACAAAGCTGAAGAAAAAGACAAAATGCTCTATTGGGCCAACATCCATAAGAAGAGGAAAGTTCCCAAAGGGTATCATCCCAACCATGTAATACAAGGTGGTGTGGTTTAAGGATGTCCAGACATAGTGAAAGATAGGGGTGAATATTATCCGTGGGTGCCTTTGTAGGAGGTGAGATGTACCTGTCATGGATGCAATTCTTTCCAAGCCCTTTATTGCCTTTATTCTTTCTTTTCTTTATTGCTTTTTATTTCTTTTTATTTCAAGGTCTGACTAGAGGACATTGCCTTGGCGTGGTGACCAGAGCTGACAATGTTACCCATGAGTACTTTCACAGAGATGATAAGGTTGGCTTGTGATGAGACCCCCTTTCCCTTGGCCATGCAACCAAAGGTCATTGCCCTGGCGTGGTAACCAGATAATGGCAATTTCATACTGCTAGGTACCTATGAACATAATGGGCTGGCTCGTGATGAGATGCCCCATCCTCTTGGCTAGGTCTTGTTTTTTGTTATTTTTCTTCGGGTCCCTCTTGTTTCTTATCGAGAGGCCTTTTATTGCCTTCTCGGGGATCCCTGGGTGAGGCATCTCTAGGTTTTATTTTTTTATGGCTTTTATCTCTTACCAACTTCCTTTACCCCTTGGGCCTTTAGCCCCTTCTTCCCATAGGATAAGTTGTAACCCCACAAATAGGTCATCCTAATGTCCGGACTAGGGGAATGGGATGAATGAATGGGAGATCAGATGTAAAAATGATAATATGATGGGAGCGAACGACGGCTCTTCAAAAATCCCCCCTGGTGGCTAACCAAAACCTATGGATACAAGCTTGCTAGGGTACCCCGTTAGTCCCCCCAAACCATGGTCAAGTGGGTTAGTGTAAGATCCAAGCAGTTGTCAGAAATGAAAGGAATCTGATGCATATATCTGAAAGTTATAATGATTAAACATGACACATACCATGATACCTGGACCAATTACCTCATGGAGCAAGAGTCTTCTACGATACAGGTCCAAGACAAAGGTGATGGATGCTTCTGCTGTTGACATGACAAGTCTGATGAAGAAGAAGAAAGATGGGCCCTCTAGGGCCATGCTCAGGTCAATCCTGCTCTCGGTACTCCATGTCTAGAACCTGTGGGCCTCGAGACATGATCTCCTAGTTATCCCTAGAAATCGGGGATAACATCTGGCTCCAACTCAGGGACATGTGCTCACCGTAGAGCGCATGAGAACCTCAGCATCTCTGGCATAAACCTACATACCTGCTCACACTTGAAAAGGGCATCAGTAACAAAGGTTGGGTGGTATTGCCACCCCGCAAATATAAAATATATATAACTGAAATAAAAAAAATCAATATGCATGTGAAGAAACAAACTAACATGAGACGCAGATGGTATAATACATGGGAAAATGCCTACCTACCTATACTCACCTTTGGTTGGATGTTTGGTGTAGTCAAATAACCAATGAAGCCAATACAACAATGTCCCACAATACCTGCCTTTGTGCTTCATCATAAACCAGAACAATGATAAATCAAACATAAAAATGACATGGGTTAGAGAATATTTTATATCATCGGAAGTCATAAAGTCTAACTCATGGAGGCGGGTGGGAGGGATAGAATCCTGCCAAATGCATCTCCAAGGAAAATACTGAATCCTCTTCAAGAAAGGGTCTTGAGAATGCAAAGTTCAGAAAACTGATTTAAAGGGCCTGCAAACTGGCTACCTAGGGCATCCTCACGCTCTGAAGTCAAGGAAGGGATCAACAAAGACCTAGTAGATGACTAGCAAACTAGCAAGGGAAAGTTGAAAAACTGGGATGATTGACTCAAACTCGCAGCATCCAACCAAACCCTGGAGTTTAAGGCTTGCCTAAGAGGAAACTCAACATAAAAAAGGTACTTCCCAACTACACCCTTAATGGAAAAACATGGTAAAGTAATAACAGGTGTCTAGAGCAAAAAGTCATGAGACACCTTCTTTAGGCAAACAATGTCCTTAACTATATCAAAATCTGAGCAGAGTGGTGGTTGATAATCATCTTCATAAAATAAATCTGAATGCTCAGAGGAACAATCATCAAAGTCCTCAAGGTATGATCGAAAATCATCAGGAAAACAAGGTACTGGGTCATCCTTGGGTTTTTGGAGAGTATGGGTGAGAATCTCATCTCGTTGTTGCCACTGGTGAAGAATAATCTATTGTGATGATTGCAAAGGAAATACATGGAAATGAGGTTCAATATCGTAGACGGGACCTACATCATAACCAATTATATCCCACCTACGTCTCCCAACATGTATGAATTCATCAAAATTATCAACAAAGTCATTATCACAACATGAAGGGATTAAAACATCCGACACTTCATTCTCCTCCTCTTTATTTCCTTCATCATAATGTAAAGCATTATCAAAAACTAGGGGAGGAGGGTAACTTACTGTTTCTTCTTGTGCAGGAACTTCAAGGACTTTGGTGTTTTCAGCATGCATTATGGTTTCATCCTCAGGAATTACCCCTTCTTTTTTAGTTGTTTAGCTCGAAAGATCAAATACTTTGGGGAATCCCATCCCTCCTTCATCTGAATCATGTGACAAAGTGTTATTGGAATCCTGAAATGGAACGCAACTAACCTCATCTTCTTTTTGTTGTGCAAGAGAAAAGGGCTCTTGGATTGATTCATCAGAGGGAGGGGCACACATTGATACTTCATCATTTTGCTTAGGTTCCATCTCCTCAGCCATGTCTTCAACCATCCCATGTTGAATGATGGTCTGTTTCCCTTCTTCTTGGAAATCATCAACAAGGTTTTCATGGGAATACAAACTTTCCATACTAAGAGTACCCGAGGTGAAGAGGTCCTTTATCCCGGACAAGGAGATGTTTCGTTCAATTCCTTTAGCCATGCCATAAGCTTCATTGAGTGTCCTTGGGGCCCTTTTACTGAGGGGAAAACCTAGGTGTGCCAAGATCGCATGGGCATAGAGATGGACAACATACTCTTCTTCAGGACGATGGCTTGCAGGAATCTGATATACAGTGCCCTCAAACCTACTTTGGAAGTTAAATAGAGTTTCATTCTCAGTTTGTTTTATATGCTCGAATCTTTTTAGTAGCACTGAGATGTCTCCCAAACTTATGCCCCATTCCTTGAGAAAAACTTCTTGCAGCTGGTTCATGGAGGTGATGCTAGCATCGAGAAGATTATCATACCATTTTTTAGCATTCCCGTGAAGAGTGGTGGGAAAAAATTTCATCACTACATCTTTGGCATCATCACCGACAGGATGGAATCCAAAATAAGAATAAAAATTGCTCATATGAAATTCAGCTCTTTCCCCATCGCTACCAGTGAATCTAGGGAGCCATCTTTCGGATATCCGGGGCATTTTTCTTGGGTATCCTAGGATTTTTCTCATGTCCAACGACTTGTAGTTCCTAGGATCCCATTGTGAAGTCATTGTTGGCTTCGTCATCAGTGGAGTCGCCAGATAATTTCCTTGAAACTATCAAAGAAAAAGGGGAATAACACCCTAGTGGAGTCGCCAGGTAAGCTTGTAAGAAAAGGTCTCTGAGGCAAGGCTTACCGAAAAGGTTTGTCATTTGAGGAGAATTGACTCAGTGTTCCTCGGAAATGATGCCAAAATGTTATCACTTGGTTTGTACTTTAGGTCAAAGGCTAAAGGATAGAGATCAAACTGGCATAACAGGAACCTTCCCCACCCAATGTCACCTTGATGGGGAGGTTCTTTCTTTTTAGGGAGGTTAGCCTAGGGGAGATGTCCCCGGCAACCTAGGGTTTGAAGAGGCAGAAGGTATAAGGTCAAGTTTTAGAGTTCCATCCTCACAGGTTACCACCAGATATATATGTATATATATATATATAGGCTATAGCTCAAAGGGTTAGTACTTCAATGACTATCTGCTATTATTCAATAAGAAATGTAAAGTAATAGATACAAGATGAAGTCAACGTTTGGTCAATTAACCATGAAAGAGAATCAATTCATCAATATCTATCAAGATGACTACGCCTATAGTATATCCAATCAATTTTCTCAATAAATTCTTGAAATCATCACTTAATTGCTTATATTCAACTTTTGATGCGTCAAGATGAAGTATCCAACTATGACGTCGGGCCTAATTAGGTTAGTTTGGTTAGTTAGGGTTTCAAAATTAAGGTTTTGAGAAATGTTTTGTACACTAAGGCTTCAACATTGGAGGTCAAATATCAATGCCTTAGGGTATATGGAGTCAAATAAGAAGAGGGCACAAGATTTTGAAAGGATGATGACTTAAAGACTAGAAGGTAGGGTTCTATGGTGCTGCAAAGGCAGGGCCCTAGAATCAAAACCTAGGGGAAAGAGGCTCACTCTGGTGTTTCTTAAGCAAGGCCAACTTGGCAAAACAACTAACATAAAGAATAAGTCTAAGGGAGAAAGTGTTGTAAGAACAAGGCTTTCAAACCCTAGAAGATGAAAACCCTAGGTGTAGATACCCTAGGCCTAGGACATTGTAATGATCCCAAGCCATTATGCAAGGATCATCACTGTTTTGGTGTCTTTTTAAAAAAAAATCTAAGTGAGGTATTTCGTCAAACACTTTGTTGATCTACCCTTTAGATGTGTTTATATATGTGTATGCAGCAAATAACAGAAAGAGATAACCATGGAACATACCTCAACCATATGCAATAAGATAGACAAGCCAAAACATCTCAATTCTTCTTTATTCATAAAATAAAGAAACCTACTACAATGAAGATGCCGATCTGGAATGCTCAACAGATGGCCAAGAAGATAGACAATAGATAAGAGCTGCTACAAAATGCTCCCGCTAATACGAAAGATGACTCCAAAGGCTGAATGAGAAATGAAGATCAATACAAGCAGATATGAATGCCAAACTCTCCAGCTGAAGAATGCCACGCTCCAATAGAAGGCTGAAACCCTCAATAACTCGGCCCTACTGCCAAAAGTGTCCAATCACCCTAATAAATATGCCAAATGATAGATCGGGTGATGGTAAGAACAACCCAGGTGACCGAATCTCCAATATCCCTCTCAATCTCTGTAGATCTGAAATCCCCCACTGAATGGTGCACCCCACTGGATGACTAAAACCCTAGATAATTCGACCTTGCTGCCAAAAGTGTCCAATCACTCTAATAAATATGCCAAATGATAGATCGAGTGATGGTAATAACAACCCAAGTGAATGAATCTCCAAGATCCCTCTTAATCTCCGTAGATCTGAAATTCCCCACTCAATGGTGTGCCCCACTGGATGACTGAAACCCTAGATAATTCGGCCATGCTGAAGGAGGCCTCCAAATGCTCTGAAACTCTCCAGAAATATAGATCGGGACACTGCAAGTCACTAGGTAAAGTCTCATGGTCATATCTGAAGTGTAACCCCTCCAAACGGACTAGATCTGGATCTAAAAAACGCCCTCCTTCTCTTCAATTCGCCCCACTGCTCAAGAAATAATATGAGCCATACAACTGTCTCAGAAAGCACTAGATCTGATGTCCAAGGCCCTGCAATGAAAACCCAAGTGATAGAATCATCAACGGCCCTGCCAATCTCCTACAACGAATCTCTCTCCAAAGATGGTGCGCCCCTCTTGTTGGAATCCCTCAACTGGTGCACCCTCTCTCTATCTGCACATGAAATTGATGTAGAATCCTCCTGAAACTGAGTAGATCTAGAAATAGAATGCTGTGGGAGAGTATTGCATCTCCGAGACCAAGCTTGGTACAATATAGGTGGAATTTTTCACCACCGAATCGTCCTCTAGGGTTTGTTATGTCAAAACCCTCAACCCTCAATATTGGGCTCACTAGCTAGAAGCTAGAAATCAAAATAAGATCATACATGAATGCATGAGAAGAGGCCCTTGCATTTACTTTATACTTTTTGTCTCACATTGTCCCTCCAAAGTGACTTTCATTTTATTAATATTTAATTAATTAATTAAATCACTTTAATTAATTAATTAACCTTTATACCTTTGAAAATCTCCTTATCTCTCCTTGTGGCTTCCCTAGCCACTGAAAGTCACTTCTAGCCATCCCATCATGTATTGATACTCCTCCCGATTCCAATGAGCTATTACACTGAGAGGTTCCTCCAAGTAATGTGCCCCAAATTCCCTCTTCAGTGATTTTAATTAACTTATAGCTCAAAATAGTCAAAATCATGGAAATCGTCGAAATGGAATGAAACCAAAGCCAACCTGTGTAGAATGTCTCATAATGATGGAATATGATGATAAATGCCAACTGGACCCCACAATGCCTCTCAAATACCCCTGTACTTGCTATAACATCCATCTGGCTACTCTGGTCATCATAAGTCTCTGCCCTGTGATGATGTCCGAAAGTGGGGACATTACAGTCCTCCCTTCTAGAAAATTGCTTGTCCTCAAGCAATAGCCAAATCCACTCAATTAAAATGCTAGGATCCCATGTCCATCTGTGGGATACACAGTAGAACCCCTCCAAAGACGAACAATAGTACACTCCACCCCCTGGATCCCATATCAGGAAATGAACTGCAATACTCTGCGAAGCATAGTCCTGAAAGATATCAACCCTGTGAACCTCCTGCACATGACACATGGCCTTATCTTGGGATGAGTCCATCCTCCAAATATCTACCAAGATCCACACGACTTCCATCAACTGCTCATGATGATGCCAGCATGAGGTGTTGCCAGACCTCCATGAGACTCCCTCATGCTCTGTGCTCCCCTCAACATTGAAGCTAAATGGAAAGTTAGAACAAATTTCCCCTGCAAAGGTCCACTCTCTCCTGTGTATCATTGAAATGTCCATCCCTGCAATCCATGGGTCCCATGCTAACCTCTGTCGAAGATCCTCATGCTGACACTGCACTACACTGACCATGACTGTCTGCCCCCTGCATACATCCTGAACCCTCCTCTCCTGGGTCTTCCAGCTGAAATACCTATGACCACTAGACCTGCTATCCAGAAACTGTATTTGTAAGGGCATCTCTGTAGAAGAAGTACATGTCCAAACATATCTATGCCCTATCCTGATGATCAAGTGGAAGGAAAGGTCTCGCCCCATAAGACAAGTACCTGCAGACCCACTCCAACCCAGACCAAGGTGGAGTGTGTGGCTCTTTGGTGCAACCTGGGTCAACATGAACATCGTGATAACAAAATGGACTTCTGGGTCCCATGGAAAAATTGGAAGTTTATCACTTCCAATCTCTTCTAACTGCTCCTGTGTGAGGCTAATCAATGCCATAAGCCCTATGTGCTCATCTGCTACCACCTGCCCCATGTTGCTCTCTCTCACACACCAAGTTCCAACTGGCTGCCTATGACGATCCCTCTCTCTCCGGCTGGATGTCGTAGAGGTACTCATGTCAGGTGGCCTCGGCCTAGGCACTCTCCATGCTCTTAGCCACTGTCTATCTCTCCTCATGCGACTGCTGATCTGGTGAAGGTGCTCAATCATAACTATGGGCTGCTGCAAAAGAGTGAAATAAGCATACTCCCCTAAGTGTGTCTCCTCCCTGCAAGGCACTATACCCCTTTGAATGTCACCATACATCTCGGCATGACTCTATGAACTATCCCCCATCACTGTATGTTCCGGCATACTCCTGTCATCTCCTGCAAACTCATGCTGCATCACAGATCCTAGGCGTACGACTGTATCAATCTCTATATGGAGATCAACCACTCCCAAGGCACTAATGGAAGTGTCCCCCATCAACCGGTGCTCCTCTGCTAGATCATCAACATCCTCTGTCAACGTGACTGATTGATACATCTGAGTGTCCACTAAGACAAATGAAGTGGATCTCTGATGGATCTCCTTAGGAGACTCATATGTCCTAGACTCTGATTCTTGAAGGGCGGTCTGTGTGCCTCTCAAGAATCCTCGAGTGCTCTCCAACTCCTGAGTGAGTCGGTCCATCTCCAACTCCTACTCCCTCAGAGCCTCATGATACATCTCACCAATCCCCAGTAGGTAGTCCCTATCTTTCAACAACTACTGGTAGTCAGTCCTCATCATAGACACTCTCTCCCGGAGAGTGTGAAAATCATCCATGGAAAATCCTCCATCTGAGCTACCTTGTGCCACTGATGCTCTCCAATAGTAATCTGTCATCATTGCATGCATGTCATCAATATGTCTAGTGGTTTCCCTGATCATAGTCTCACTAACTCTCAACTGTGCTGCTAAGTGGTGTGACCCCTGATCATGGTCATGTTGAGGTACGATCTTAGACCCCTCACTACTAGTGTCAGTCCTGCTAGTGCCAACTCTAGAATCCCCAAAAACACTCTCTGCATACGATGACGTGCTGAATTGTCCACTGTCTACTATGCTGCTGGGTACTCCAATATGCCACTGCATACCACCACTAGATGCTATCTCCCCTTGAATCACACTCTATCCTATATGAGCAGTCGTATCCTCCTGTGCACTCATCCTGCTACCATCCTCTGCGCCTGGATCCCATATAGTTGTGTCTAGACACATGCTATGGTCATCCTGAATACTAAAGAGTGCATCCTCATCAATGCAGGCCGATTCTGGAAGTAAGTGATCCATCAATCTATCAACCTCTGCAACCTGCTCAACCAATGGAGTCTCCAATAGTTGTGACTCCATCTCCTCTGGCTGACCTGTATGTGTGAGGTCAACTCCCTCTACGTTATGTACCTCCTCTTGGACCTGTGGGTCTACCTATCTATGGTGTGGATCCCTCACACTAAGCTCATCCATCATACCTGTCGTGCCACCGATCTCCTCATGTGATGTGGCTATCATGGGTGTCTGAATAGGTGACAGATGTGCCACGGCCCCCATAGGAAGCTCATCATCTCTAGGTGCTAACACATGTGACTCCTCACTAGTGTCACCACATGGATGAGGCGTAAGGTCATCAATGGTATGTGATATGTCTGCTAAGACACTAGTGCTATCATCCTGTCCATCCAGCTGCCTATCCACTACACAAGGGCCATCCTCCTCCTCAAGTGTGCAAGCACCACTAGCCTCTGTGCAAGAGTCATCATCACTATCCTCTGAGGTAGAGTCACTATCACTAGCCTCTATGCAAGAGTCACTATCATCATCAGACTGCCCCAGATAAGCCTCAATCGATCCATCCTCACATGCCTCATCATCACTGTCCTCTCGTACCTCAACAATATGCTTCTTACCCTTACCCCTACACCTATGATCAAGTTCCTAAGGCACCTTGCAACTGTAGCAACGTTGCATGCTCCTACT
>ML835010.1:18523-44703 GCA_009831015.1 Picea engelmannii
TGCCCCAAATGCCCTCTTCAGTGATTTTAATTAACTTATAGCTCAAAATAGTCAAAATCATGGAAATCGTCGGAATGGAATGAAACCAAAGCCAACCTGTGCAGAATGGCTCATAATGATGGAATATGATGATAAATGCCAACTGGACCCCACAATGCCTCTCAAATACCCATGTACTCTCTATAACATCCATCTGGCTACTCTGGTCATCATAAGTCTCTGCCCTATGATGATGTCCCAAAGTCGGGACATTACAGACGTCACCTTCTTTCAACCTATAAACTTCAATGCTAGCTCAAAAGGAAGAACCGAAACAAGTGTAGCAAAGGACAGGCTCTATCTCTTTTCTTAAATGGCTGAAAATCTTTCTCTCTAAGGGGACATGTAACAATGACCTACTTGTGTGCTTGTTACCTAGGGTTTTAAATCAACAATATAATAAGTAAATGCAAGAAATTTACACCTACAACCATTCATTTAAGAATTTTTGCAAGAAAATTCACTTACATATCATGAAGAGGAGCATAAGCAAACCCTAGTTGTAAACCTTCCTTGAGAGAAATGCCACAAAATGCCAAAAATATCCTTCCAATAGCAAGTGCACATCACATAGACAACAAATCTACCCAAGAAGGGCGCAAAAATCAGACCTCACAAGTGTGAGTGAATTCTGTTATGTCAAAATGAGGGAAAACATCCTCAATTTATATCATCTCATCACCGTTAATTAAAATTAGGTCATTAAAATAGCCAACAAGGATAATAACTAAAAATCATATTGTTTTACATTAAACTGCTAAAAGAAAACCCTAAATGAGCAATGATCAAGACGTCTATCCCCCTTGAGGGAGACGTTGGTCGTTTTTAGGGAAAATCACAACACTAAATGACAAATGTTGGCCCTCTTTGGGCCTCCAAACTCTGCCACACGTGCCAAACTGCCCTGTAAAACTGCCATGCATTGGAGGTGATGTCAAGGGCCTCTAGAGGACGTCCTGGGTCATCAGAGGGACACGTTCCATCTATAGTGGGTCAACCCCCTAGGGTTGGGCTCAGCCAAGGCGTCCTGGATGAAAATGTCCTTCTTCTTCTATCGTGCAAAAGCTCTACCAATCATTGTCCTGTCTCTACCCCTAATGAGGTCCCAACAACCATCTGATGGGATCTTCAGCCCCATGGAGGTCCGAACTAATCATCTCCCCATGTGTATCGGTCCACTTGGTACCTATCCGTCGGGCATGGTCCTGCACATCAAAAACTTCGCCCTCCATGGGCTCATTAGTCCTAGGGATCATAGCAATGTCAATCAAATTTCATCATCAATTTTATCAAATGTATGCATAAAACCCCTAGTATATCATCTAATAGCTCAAAGACATTACAATGACCTACTATACAAAGCTGAAGAAAAAGACAAAATGCCCTATTGGGCCAGCATCCATAAGAAGAGGAAAGTTCCCAAAGGGTATCATTCAAGCCATGTAATATGAGGTGGTGTGGTTTAAGGATGTCCAGACATAGTGAAAGACAGAGGTGAATCTTATCCATGGGTGCCTTTGTAGGAGACGAGTTGTACCTGTCATGGATGCAATTCTTTCCAAGCCCTTTATTTCCTTTATTCTTTCTTTTCTTTATTGTTTTTTCTTTCTTTTTATTTCAAGGTATGACTAGAGGACACTGCCTTGGCGTGGTGACCAGAGCTGACAGCGTTACCCACGAGTACTTTCTCAGAGATGATAAGGTTGGCTCGTGATGAGACCCCCCATCCTCTTGGCTAGGTCTTGTTTTTTGTTATTTTTCTTCAGGTCCCTCTTATTTCTTATCGAGAGGCCTTTTATTGCCTTCTTGGGGATCCCTGGGTGAGGCATCTCTAGGTTTTATTTTTTTATGGCTTTTATCTCTTACCAGCTGCTTTTACCCCCTGGGCCTTTAGACCCTTCTTCCCACGGGATAAGGTGTAACCCCACAAATAGGTCATCCTAATGTCCGGACTAGGGGAATGGGATGGATGAATGGGAGATAAGATGTAAAAATGATAATATGATGGGAGCAGACAACGGCTCTTCAAAAATCCCCCCTAGTGGCTAACCAAAACCTATGGATACAAGCTTGCTAGGGTACCTCGTTAATCCCCCCAAACCATGGTTAAGTGGGTTAGTGTAAGATCCAAGCAGTCGTCAGAAATGAAAGGAATCTGATGCATATATCTGAAAGTTATAATGATCAAGCATGACACATACCATGATACCTGGACCAATTACCTCATGGAGCAAGAGTCTTCTCCGATACAGGTCCAAGCCGAAGGTGATGGATGCTACTACTGCTGATAGGACAAGTCTGATGAAGAAGAAGAAAGATGGGCCCTCTAGGGCCATGCTCAGGTCAATCCTGCTCTCGGTACTCCATGTCTAGAACCTGTGGGCCTCGAGACATGATCTCCTAGTTATCCCTAGAAATCGGGGATAACACGACCCTTGACACATCCATGGTTCTAGGTATCATATTGTGAAGGAATTGAATATTCACCTTAATGACTCTCGATATCCTTGGTATGAGGTACATCACATTGCATTTTTAGATTTCATATCAACTGGTATATTCAAGTGAAAAACTATGGCGCCATGGTGCTCTCATGTATTATATCATTCTTTTGATATTGAAAAAATTCTCAGGTATGCAAATCAACTCTCTCTAAAATGGAGGGAGAAAATTACAAAGTTCAATGGTGATATTCATTTTGCTACTCCACATGTGACATCATTTTTGGAATTTGTTTCAAGGATTGATGTAATACATGAAGATGTCTTGATAAGACTATTTGTATATTCCTTAGAAGGAGACCCAAGAACTTGGATTCAGAGTTGTTGTCACTAAAAGGAAATATCTTCTCTTACAGGTTTGATCCAAGCATTCCTCATGCATTGGGAGCCTACTTTTGAAGAAGACACTAGTGACGAGAGTAATGAATATTTTGATGAAGTGCCTCAAGACACCATTGAACACCAAGCATATGAACAACATGTTGATAAAGAAAGAAATCAAGCATCCATGCCACCATTTCATGAAGACAAGGGTTTTTTTTTTTTTTAACTAGAACGGTTATGTTGCATTAATTGGCTTTCTGGCAAGCCTGAATCGGAGAGTTACATATCTGAAGAAGGTTGGTGACCTCTAACAGTGTTGCCAACCTTCTTGTGAATTTCTTGGGAAACCAATCCCATTTGCTTCTTGAACTAATTCGAGAAAATGACAAAAATTGCATACATGAATAAATTCTCACAAATTGTGAGCATAGTAGAAGACAGAAGCAAAGCATTAAACCGAGGGGGATGAAAATTTCCCCTTAATGTAGGGGTCAAGCTTTTTCTGAGAACCTGAAGATATGTTGGAGGCTGCCTCCTTTTCTCTACGCACTTTATTGGTCTTTCGCCCTAGGGTAAGGGGTGGAGACGAAGCTGAATTGTCTTCCGGTTCAGAGGTTTCCACAGAGACTGAAACAACCAGGCCTGCAGAGGCCGAAGGTTCCGGGACTGAAGCCCGAGTTTCTTTTGCTACCATTGTTTCTGGGGGGTGGAATCCGGAGGGCTTTCGTCTGCCAGGGGGTCTTCGAAAACTTTTGTTGCTTCTGGATCCAGGGCTTCATCCTCCTTCAGCACATCGAAGCTGTTTTTAGTTTCTAGAGTTGCCTCTGCCGTGTGGGTGGCCTTTGGGGCCTGGGCTAATGGATCCTTTCACCTTGGATGCCTTCGTCGGTTAGTTACTGGCTGAAAATCATCTTCTTTGATTGGTCCCGGCTGCACTGAGGTTTTGGGACAACTTTTTGCGAAATGACCGTAATCATGGCACCGGAGGCACTTAAAAGGAATCTGCTCGTAGTCCAGCTCTTGGATATGGCACCATTCCCCCAGGGAGATCTTAATGGTGTCCGGGAGACCTCTTTCGAGATTAACCTCAACACAGATACGAGCACAGGTGAACTGTTCCCCCTTCGGCTCCGCCCTGTCCAGGAAACGCCCAAGCTTATTTCCTATGTCCTCAAGAGAGATTATACCCCAGAGATGCAATGGAAGGTGAGGCAGCCTAACCCAAACAGGGGTTGCTGTGATCTCGGCTCCGGGATTAAAGTCAAGAGTCAAGGGGGCTAAGAACAGCCCTTTCGACCCCATGAAATAGGGACCAGATCTGAAAACTAAATCACGGTCCTCTTTCCTCGTGAAGCTGAAGGAAAAAAATCCCCTGCCTACTGCGTATAGAGTAACGTTTCCCTGTATCAGCATCTTCCAACGATCATCCATCCAAGCCTCTACTATTTTAGAGCTTGGCCATAACCCCGTAAACTTTCCGATGAGGGCATTTTTTGTAAGAAGAAGGGCAAGCTTGCATGGGCCTTCTGGATCTAGCTCCAGAGAAGGGATCTCCTCCATCTTCTTAACAAACTTAGACGGGAGAGAAGGATTGGTTTTAGGTCCTACTGAGCGGACTAACTTTTTGAAAGCTTCCAAAGGGGCTTTTTCCTTTTCGGCGATCGGGACTGGGGCCATCGTAGTAGACGGCGACCACCAACAAGCAAGGGACGGAGCAAATCGCTGAGGCCACTTCTCCAAAACGCAATCCAAACAAAGCCGCAGGCGTGAGGGGTCCGTGGCCCTGAAATCCCCTAGACGCTGCTCCAGAAAACGTGCCCCTGCAATTAAAACCACAACGCATGCGATCTCAGGCGAGAGGGACGCACTGATACGCCGATCCTTGGCTCCCTGGTCGCTGCTGCATTCGATTCGTCCCTGCAAACAAAACCAGTTCGGCGGCAGCTAGGGTTTAGGCCCTAGCCGCGTTGCTTCCAGCTCGCTCCATCGCGTCCATATCGAAGATGAAGACAAGGGTTTAGTAAGCCATGATCCTCCTCAATTTTTTGAATTTAAATGATGCATTTCTTGAAGATTTTGAGAGGGATACTTGTGAAATGAACCCTTGAAGCATGATATATTTTTGGAAATATTTATTTCTTCATGTAATGAGAAAAATATAAATCAAGGGATGAAGATAAAGATGTTGATTTTCAGATTGGTAGTCATAGTTTGGATATGGATTTTTGGAAATTTTATGGGGATCCCACTTATGACAATGATTTGGATGCTTCTAGTGAAGGAAGTGCATAACTTTTTCCTTTGGACCAACCATCTTCAATAAGTGTATTTTTAGAAAATTACATGATTAATTTCGAGCCATGTCCTTTTATGGATAGTTAAAAAAAAATCCAAATTAGGGAGTAGGTTATTGAGGATGAAAGTGTAGAAATTTTATAGTCATTATTTTCTCTAATTTTAAAAACTCCATGTGTGGGAAATCAACATTTGAGGATATTTTTATGGTGGTAAATTGCATGGGGTTTGAAGGTCTTTGTAGCAAAAATTTACAAACATTTCTTTCTTCATATTTTCCTAAACCCATAAATGGAAATATAGTTGGGAAATATATTCTTTGGGGTGAAGTTTGTATAGGGAAAAAGGATTTTCAATTTATGGCTTGTTGTGACGATTTCTAGCCACGTATACAGGGGCAACAAGTCCTAAATTGGAAGCGATTTTTTTTAGAATCTAAATTTTCATCTCATATTTCATCTTCATATTTGTTGGAAGGAAACCAAGATATATTTTCAAATATTTTGAGAATCCATTCTAGTCTTGAGGGGTGTTATTGTACATGGAAGCCAAGGAGGCCATTTATTGAAGCATGCAAATCAACATTGTGAGATGCAAGTGATGCATCATGAAGACCATATGTGGAGAAAGGATGGGATGCCATCTTCATATTGATGTTACCCCTCATATCTCATGAGGATTTCACATGTGTTTTTTATCACATGATTCAAAGATTTGTACGGTGATATGTGGATTCTAGCCCTCAATAGGTTTGATGTTGGTATGAAGTGTTGGTAGAAGCTACTTCAATTGTGCATCATGTTCTTCATGTTGTCATGTTTTAGTTACTTATTTCACTTTGTTTCATGGTTAATTCATGTATTAGTTGTGAGTGTCGTCTAGCATGGTGGTGTGCTTGCATAACGCTTTCCTACTGTCATTCATATTCTGTAACATTTTCGTCATTTTTCCTAGGTAATTTATATAACAACATACTTTCACTTTTTTTTTAACTTAGGTAAAATCACATTACATTTATATTTCACCACATTACCCTTCCTAGAAGGTGCATGACACATTTTCTACCCTAAGTCTCGTTTCCTAATAACTCCTCATTTGTCATATTTCCACTTTTTCAATCATTTCAACATGTGAATACATCTAACTGGTTTGGGATATTTTAATTAAATACTAAAACCTTAGGTTGAGTGATGCATTATGGGCGACCTAATGGGAATCCATGTGAATTGTGAGGAAGGTGCACTCTCTCAACCAATTGGATTCTTAGAAGGCTCACTCTCTCATCTTATTGGAGGACAATAACAACTGGGCACAAGTCCCAAGGAAGTAGTTGAGCAAATCTAGCTAACTAGATGTTAGAAGCTAGTTGTAACTTGACCCACTCAAACCATCATGTAATAATAGACATATATATAAGCCTTCCTCTTATTCTAAATAAAGCGATGGTCATTTTTCTCTTAGTTTTGGTGTTAATATTGTTGTTTCCTGTTCTAGCTAATTTTATGAGTATTGCTATTATAGATCAAATGGTAGCAGAGCTTTGATCTGAGATGCTTATGCTCTAGTGAGTTTCTGACATAGGATATTTTTTTTTTTGGTTGCTAGTGTCTACACTCATCACATATTCATATCCAAATGTATTCTAATGGTGGATCCACCCTCCATCTCTACGACAATCTGCTAGGGTTTGCTCTATACCTCCACTGCTTGGTTCTTTGTGGTGCTTTGCAGCTTCAGAGGTGTGTTTGGGGTCCATCTTGCCCTACATCTCTTCCAACGTAGTGTGATATAGTTTCTCTCACCCTCCACTACTCAGTGTTTTAATTGTGGTGATCTTCCACTCCTTCTAGTTCGTGCAAGGGTGTGCTAGGGTTTTCCACACCCTCCCCTCCCTTTTGGGCTCCCGATGGTGTGCTCATGGTTTTAGATCTAGATTTTCTCATCGAGATCTTGCTCCTAATCCATATTCAGATCTCAGTTTATTCAATATATGAATATCATGCCTCCTTGTAATGAATCCTCCCCCAAGGATTCTGCATCTGAGTAATCTTATCCCATTCAATACTTGAATCTTGCTATGAATAAACTCATGCGGCTCCAGCGGAGCTCACAGTGACAAAATATTTCCTTGAACACATCCTCAAAATATTTCAGGACCGCATGATCCTCAATATTTGGCACCTTATCCTTAGGTGCTTCCTCCATATGAGCTGTGAATATTTGGTAGCCCTTCCTGTAGCACTTCTTCAACTACATTGTTTATATCTCTTGGACAATAACTTCCTTAGGAATTCCTTGGACTATTCTTGGGTTTATGTATATGTGGAGAATCTCTATACATATGATCTCCTTTACAACCCGAACATTGAATGGGTGTCTTCCTTGGCATTTTCCCACTTGTCTCGGTCATTTTGGGCTCTCTAGGGGTTTGTTGTCCCTGATAACTGTTTCTGAAGAAGGGTGGGTTGTTCCCCTTCTTCCTCTGCTCCATATTGAATTTCTACTTGTCTTCCCATGCTCTTTGGAAAGTAGGATTTCCCTTATGTTGATCATATAAGCACCTGGATTTCCTTATGGTTTCCTCCAAAGTTTTAGGATCATCATACTAAATTTTATCATTGATGAAAGATGGCAGCTCACTCAAGTATCTATGGATCTTAATTGTCTCATATTTGATGAAGGAGACATACTTCAAAAGTTCTAAAAATCTCCTTTCATACCCATCAATGGTCATGCTTCCCAGTTTGAGTTCAAAGAACTCTTTCATCTTTTTTTCATAATACCTCTTGGTTAAGTATTTATTCTCAAAATGCTTCTTGAATTATTTCCAAGTCACATTCTTCTCTCTAATGTGTTGCACTTGCACAAGATGATCCCACCACATGGATTTTTTTCCTTTCAGCTGATAAATAACAATTCTTCCTTCCGCATGAGAACAATACTATGCAGTTGGAAGTATTTTCTCATGCCCAACAGCCATGTCTCGGCATATTCATCTTTCTTATGCTCTCCATCAAAAGTAGGAGGTTTGATCTTGTTCATTTCTCCTTTCAATTCATCCACCCCAGACCTCTTATGATTCCTGGAAGGGGATGTACTTGAGATGTTGTGTGTTCTCCTATTGGAATTTCCTTGGGAGTGATAGTGATGTCTTCTACCACTCCTTGATCTTGTTTTCTCCTCAGGAGTCCCGTGGCTTCCTGATTTGTTGGAGCCACTCTCCTTATCCAACTTCTTTTCAATTTTGTACAAGCTCCACATTAACTTCATATTGAAGTCTTTTTGTTGCTATTTGGATTTCATAAGCCTTTGATTATCATCCTTGTGAATTTGGACATCTTTCTGCAAATTTCTAATGGTCTCCACCATATTCATGTTATCATCATTTTCTTTTCCATTTCCATTGGAGTTTGTTCCTTCAACTCCCAAATGGACATCCATTCCTCTAATCTCATCTTCTTGATTGTAAGCCTCCTATGCATCATCCATCTATATGCATTTTTTTATAACTCTGTTCCATTCTGACATCTGTTAATTATGCAAAAATGTGCATCCAATAGAACTTTGTCAGGCTCACTGCTCTCAACAATTTCATAAGAAAAACTTGAACCATTCTAGTTCAATAATATATATCAGATTACTTTTATTGATTCCCTAAGAATTTGATTGTTCAGATCTAATTTATGGGTGAGCAATTATCTTCTATTTTTCAATACCCTTCCAATTCCTGCTTCCATGCTCAATTCTGAGTTTTGAGTAGGAAGTTATGGACATTTGAACAATTTGTCTTTTTAGTGAAGTTGATCTTTGCACATGTGATCTTCTTTTAGAGCTGAATTTTATTCTTGGACCCTTGTTGGATCCTTCTCTTCAGTTTCACAAGCCTTCTTTACATCGCTCAGTGTAGGTCTGTCCAATCAAGAACCTCGCGGGCTCCTTCTTTAAACCCTTTTTTGTTCCTAAAAAAAACAAATTTCGGGCACTAGCCCTTTTTCTTCATCCCCCGAATGCATGTGACCATGGGTTGTGACTGAGTGTTGGATGTAAGGTGCTTATCCTGTGCTTCAGGCCTCCAGGGCTCTGGAACTTCGAGCTTTAGAGGTTTTCCTTTCACCTCACCACATTTCCTCCTAACGCCGAAGTGGCGAACTTCTGAACCACTACCTCTTTGGAGCTCTGACACTTCAAAACTTTCGGCTTTGGGATATCTTCCTTCATCATAATCCATTTCCTATGAACGCCAAATCTCTGAACGTCTGAAGTCTTATCAAAATCAGACACCAAAGGGTTTTCTATGTGTCGAAAACAAGGAGTGGACATGTGGCCAAACCAACAGGTGACACGTGGTCCAATTAATGGTTGGCACATGATGATCCCACCACATGTATTTTTTTCCTTTCAGTTGATAAATAACAATTCTTCCTTCCACATGAGAAGAATAATTATGCAGTTGGAAGTATTTTCTCATGCCCAACAACCATGTCTCGACATATTCATCTTTCTTGTGCTCTCCATCAAAAGTAGGAGGTTTGATCTTGTTCATTTATCCTTTCAATTCATCCACTCCAAACCTCTTATGCTTCCTATAAGGGGATGTACTTGAGATGTTGTGTGTTCTCATATTGGAATGTCCTTGGGAGTGATAGTGATGTCTTCTACCACTCCTTGATCTTGTTTTCTCCTCAAGAGTCTCGTGGCTTCCTAATTTGTTGGAGCCACTCTCTTTATCCAACTTCTTTTCAATTTTGTCCAAGCTTCGCATTAAATTCATATTGAAGTCTTTGTGTTTCTCTTTGGCTTTCATAAGTCTTTCATTATCATCCTTGTGAATTTGGACATCTTTCTGCAAATTTCTAATGGTCTCCACCATATTCATGTTATCATCATTTTCTTCTCCAATTCCATTGGAGTTTGTTCCTTCAACTCCCAAATGGACATCCATTGCTCTAATCTCATCTTCCTGATTATAAGCTTCTTGTGCATCATCCATCTCTATGCACTTTTTTATAACTCTGTCCTGTTCTAACATCTATTAATTATGCAAAAATGTGCATCCAATAGAACTTTGTCAAGTTAACTGCTCTCAAAAATTTCATAAGAAAAACTTGAACCATTCCAGTTCAATAATATATATCAGATTACTTTTACTAATTACCTAAGAATTTCATTGTTTAGATCTAATTTATGGGTGACCAATTATCTTCTACTTTTCAATACCTTTCCAATTCCTTCTTCCATGCTCAATTTTGAGTTTTGAATAGGAAGTTATGGATATTTGAACAATTTGTCTTTTCAGTGAAGTTGATGTTTGCACAGGTGATCTTCTTTTGGAGTTGAATTTTGTTCTTGGACCCTTGTTGGATCCTTCTCTTTAGTTTCACAAGCCTTCTTTACATCGCTCGATGCAGGTCTTTCTAATCAAGAACCTCACAGGCTCCTTCTTTAATCCCTTTTTTGTTCCTGAAAAAAACAATTTTCGGGCACTAGCCCTTTTTCTTCGTCCCCCGAATGCATGTGACCATGGGTTGTGACCGAGTGTTGGCTGTAATGTGCTTATTCTGTGCTTCAGGCCTCTGGGGCTTTGGAACTTCAAGCTTCAGAGGTTTTCCTTTCACCTCACCACATTTCCTCCAAACGCCGAAGTGGCGAACTTCCGAACCACTACCTCTTCGGAGCTCCGACACTTCATAACTTCTAGCTTCGGGATATCTTCCTTCATCATAATCCATTTCCTATGAACGCCAAATCTCTGAACATCCGAAGTCTTATCAAAATCAGACACCAAAGGGTTTGCTATGTGTCGAAAACAAGCAGTGGGCACGTGGCCAAACCAACAGGTGACATGTGGTCCAATTAATGGTTGGCACATGTCTAGTTCTCATTGGTACAACACACATACCAAAGGCATGAAAACAATTGAAACATTGCGTGCTTGCAGTGGTTCACATAACCCTAGGTGATATTGGTATCCCACGTCACTTCGACATTCCATGACTTTGAAACTTTGGGCTTCGACAAATCTTTCACCTACACACCCCAAATCATTGAATTTTTGTATACTCGAAGGTCACACTGATCGACGATCCTCCTTCACTATTTAGATCTACGGTCAACAAGATATCCAAGACTCCGAGCTTTGGAAATTCTGAGGCTCCATTCTGCACTGCCTCCCGAATTGCAGAATTGACGAACTCCTGGAGTCTTTGTCAGCAACCATGCACCAAGGGTTGCTATGTGGCAGAAAATAAGGAGTGGGCACATGGTCGTATCTGACTGGTGACACGTGTCCTGTTCCAATTGACCCGATCAGTCTTGGAAATGCTTGAAAATGAGTACATGTGGCATGTATCCCGTGTGTCCACATCACCCCAGGTGACATCAACAAATTGCATCACCTCCGTGACTTCTTGATTTTGGAGCTCCAGGACTCCAGAGGGTTCTTTACTTAAAACACCTCAAAACGTTTGAACTCTCGAACTATGCTACTCCAGAGTTTCGGGTCTCTGATGCTTCGGGACTTCAAGAGACTTTACCTTACAACACTTCATACTACCCAAACGTTGAACTGGCGAATTCAATGATCCCCAAAGCTCATTAATCAAACAATTAATGTAGTGACATGTGGCCTTGTTGACGAGCAACACATGCTAGGTCCCAAATGGTAATAAGGGCCTGTGAAAAGTACAAAAAAAGTGACACGTGGAAGACCTGGGGTAGGTCCATGTCACCCTAGGTGACATCATCATGCCACATCATATCCGACACTTCAGGACTTCGACACTTCAGGATTTGGGAGATTTCACTCCAACACACCTTATAACTCCCAAATGTTGAAATTTCGAACATGTCCACGTCACTCTGATGCTCCGGGACTTCAAATAATTTATTGACTTAACACCGTGTTTCTCCCAAACTCCGAACTGTCAAACAAATGCTTCCCGAAACTTCGAGACTCCGAGGCTCCGGGATTTCAGATCTTTTCTTAGCTTTACCTCCCGGTTCTCCCGAACTCTGAATTGTCGAACTCTCAAACTTTGCACGATTGATCTGCAGACATGTGTCCCTTTTAATCGAATGGTCTAGATGAGTTCCGGACTCTGGAACTTTGGGAGGAAGTCCATTCTGCGCACACTTCAACCAACTTCCCAAACTATGGTTGAAAATCACTCAGGGACTTCAGTACTTCGGGCTTTGACCCCTTTTCTCAATAAAATGTAAAATTTGTCAAAGTCACGAATTTCGAAGGACTTGGAGGTTAATTGTCATGCACCTTCTCCATATATGATGGTTGGGAAGGGTCTGACTCCCCTCGCGCAGATCCTATGACTCAAATTCAATATCGTGGTTATCAACCACGATTGTTGGGATAATTGCTTTGCCACTCCTCCTAAGCTTTCCATTACCACCCAGGAGTTCCCTCAGCACCCCTATGGCACTCTATACATTAAATGCTTGTGGATCTTTGACTCCAATTCCACATTCGTGGCCCATCTAGGTTCAATGTTGAAACCATGGGCTCTGATACTAATTTGTAACACCCCCAGCCTTCTATTGTGCAATGTCACTTGAAATAAAAACTTCTCACTCTGTTTCTGATAGTCAAGATTTTCCATGCCCAAACATAGACCTGATGGATTATGGCACACAAATCTCTTGTGGAACATCATACATATAAATTCAACAGATAATATGCATTCTACTAATACATAATTTCATGTGGAAATCATAGCCATCTTCTACAAACAACTCACACGGGTAATATTATAAATATCAAGACATGTACATAATACACAACATAAAAATTAACACATAAATGATAATTGTATTTTAATGAAGTCCACCGACTGCATGCAGAACTTCCAAAAACCTCACAGCCTTAGATCATGTTGCTCCAATCTATCAACAGTGGGTCACCGCCGAGAAGGAACTAAAATCCACCCAGGGTAAAGGGAATCCTAGGCTAGGCTGAGGTTACAAAGTCTTCAGGAAGGATTATGTTCCCCAGGAGTCCACTCACGTCCATATCTTATAGTCCCTCACTACCCCAGGGAGTGTGCCCCTTCTCTGCTCGATAGTCCTTCAGCTGCCCCACTACATTTCCAAGGCTTCCGCAACACACCAAAAAATAAGTCTTAGATAACTACAACTATCGTGAGGCTCCCTCTGGGAAAATAACTTCCCCAACAACCTCTCTCACTGGGAGAGAGTTTCTCACAGGCATAACAACCTGCTTCTTCGGTCAAACTCCCAAGCCAATCTAGTCTAGGTAATCACAACAACAAATCGAGTATGGTTCTGGTAATGACAGTAAGTCACACCAGTCCAGAGAAAACATGGGAAACAACAACAAATGGCTAGGGTGTGATCTGGCTCAGGCACTACGTAGTCATGATGTGCTTCACAGGATAAAAATGGGTTAGCTTCATGGGTTTTGTAGGTTTCAGAGCTTGCATGAATGTTGTAGAGGTCAATGATGGAGGAAGTGGATGTCTGCGTGAATGCTCTGTGTCTCAGTGAATGAGTGTGTGAATCGGGAGCATATAAAGTAGAATCAACTAGAACTATATATATATTGACTCTCGTCTTTCTCGATGCTTACTCAGATGTGGGTTTGTCGGGCGGGGTAAGTGGTAAACTACCTTTGCTTACTGTGGTATTTTCTTTGTTACTTATGCCGGGATCAAACGAGAGGAAGGGAGGGAACGCTGTGATATGGTATATACTTATTGAGAAAGGGTAACATGTCACTTTGGTGCCCCGTGTTCGACTTCTGGCTTTATGACTGAATGAACCCCCACAACAACTTATTTCCCACATAAAACTACATGTGCCCATATTGACACATGGCTCTCTTGTGAGCTCGTTCCTCTCCGCTTGGAGTTCGTTCCTTTCCCCAAAGGAACTTAGGATAACATGGTTTATTTCCCAAACCTTAGTCTTTAGGAAAATATATTATAATATTCCTTTGGGGTTTAGCCCTCAAGCTTAGCCCTATTTCCTAGCCTCTTATCCCCTTCCCTATTCCCTTCCTAGTGGAGCTTAGTCCCCCATAAATATTTCTACCAAACAACGTGTATTTATAGTAATGATTTGAGTATTGATATATCATCAACCTATAAACATAATTACAATTTAACAGGGGCTCGGCCTTGGATATTACAGGGTGCAAATCAAAGAATATTTGAAAATTTAGGACTGAAATTAACTTACCAAAGCATGATACCAATGCCATAGAGAGGCATACAAAGGCACCCAAATTGTTGAAAGTGGACCAAGAGAAGCTCACACATGCATATTTGCAAGCATCGCTAAAGATGTATCCCATATGAGTGAGCGCGATGATCCACCAAAATATGTCCAGCACCAACGTAGCTCCAGGAAGACGCCATCCCACCTCGAATATCAAGATCCAGCTGAATAGCACGTGCACCACCAACTCCCACCTAGAAATTTCCATCACCATCACTTTGCTCTATGCCTGAAGAAAATTATAGAGTGAGAAAACCATGGTGTAAGATAAGATATGGGGGAGCATCCACAAAGAAAATATCCCTGCCATCTCTACTTTATCATTTTGTTTCTCATTATGTTTCACGATCACCACCAGAAGAGGCGTGGCGAATACATAAATCAACCTCATAAACAAGGCGATAAAGAGGAGAGTAATCCAGGAGCGTTGCTTGTACAATCCCAACATATCAAGTCTTCCTGCTCCGAAGGATTGCTCACAGAATGTTTCGAGTGCATTCCCCATCCCCATCTTCCACCAAGCAGGGGTCGTTATAATCCCTATCTCCATGAAATAATCAAACAAAATATGAATAAACAAGCAACACATGAGAGAACAAGTGATTGAGTTAGAATTCACTCACCAAGTGAGCGAGTACTAGTAAAAGGAGGTAAAAATAATAGGACCTGAAACATAGAAAAACTTCTTAGACTTCTTCCAACATTTGTTCGCAAGACTCCTACAGTCATAACGATGGGGAAAATCATCACCATATGTATGAGGGAGTAAGGAGGATCTGATGTTATCTCGATCATCCATTAATGTCATGTTCGGTCTCTCCACCATGGGAACACTTTTGAACCTCAGCACAATATTATTTCCCCATAGCCCAGAACCTCAGCGTACAAGGGAGAAAATGTGAAATCTCATATTCACACAACTTGAAATTGTTCACTTTTCAACTCGACATGCAGTACACATAGAAAAATATGGAGATTGAAATGCAGTTAGATCTGCAACTGCATATGCACAATAACAATATAGATATGGTATGGCTTTACTCATGCACAGAGAAAGGAATAGAAGAAAACAAAGGAGCAAAGAAATAGAGTAGCCAAAACTGATATATTTATATTCAATTCCTCTTATACATTGTAGCATGTCGATGGCCAAAGGTTTGCACGGATTTATACTTTTGATTCCTGGAGTCTAGAGCCTTCGAAAACAGATAAAAAAAAATCCATAATACAAATCAATCTAGAAATTTCTGGGTCAAAATCCAAGAGTTTTATAATACAAATCAATCTAGAAATTTCTGGGTCAAAATCCAAGAGTTTTTTGAGAGGAAAATATCTCAACTTCATTCCAAATCAAGCGTGAAAGTTCTACTCCTTTTTTACTTTGTTGGTGGTGATAGTTAGCAACGACTTCTAGAAACTGGAGGAAAATTTGGCTTCATAATTAACATTCTCCCACTTGGATCCAAATGAAGCCTCCTGAATAGTAATTAGGAGTTGTACGTGAACTCTTTCGTATTTATCCTTGTCCAAGCTTTCTCATCAAGCTACCCCTAGGCCCGCCAAGCTTCGACATAGTGCTTACTTGTCTCTTGGTGGAATTTTAATAAGCATATCAACATGATTCTCATATGTATGGATCTTTTCCAAGTTAAAATTTCCTTCCTCCAATACATGTCCAATTCAATGGTACTTAATGTCAATGTGATTGGTATTTGAATGATATGTTGGGTTTTTTGCTAAATGAATAGTGCTTCAACTGTGACAATTCAACACATATTTGTTTTGTTTTATTCCCGTCTCTCCTAAGAATCATTGCATCCACAAGATCTCTTTGCAAGATTCTATTGTAGCTATGTATTATGCCCCTTTTGTTGAGATGACGACTACTTTCTATAGTCTAGACACCAAAGACACTGCTACACCTGCAAAGGTATATAAATAACCAGTGGTGGAATTTCTAGTGTCCACATCTCCAACCATATTTTCATATGTATAACCTTCAAGCACAACATTGTTGTTGCCAAAACACAAACAATAATATATAGTACCCTTGCGATACCTCAAAATCCACTTTACTATTTGCTAATGTTGTTTGCTCAGATTTTCAAGGAACTTGCTCACACGATACCTCAAAATCCACTTTACTACTTGCCAATGTTGTTTGCTCGGATTTTCAAAGAACCTGCTCACTACTCCCACTAAATGTGTAATATCTATCCAAGTACATACCATGGCATACATCAAAATTCCAACTACTAAAGCATAAGGAATTTTACTCATTTCCTCCTTCTCCTTGTCATCATAAGGACAAAAATCAACTATCGGTTTGAAGTGGGATACAAGGGGTGTACCAACTGGCTTGCCATCCTTCATATTGAACCTATCAAACACTTTCTCAATATAGTTTTCTTGTGATAGCCACAATTTTCTCTCCTTTCTATCACATGCAATATTCATTCTCAGTATTTATTGTGTTAGACCCAAATCTTTCATTGCAAATTGGCTTCCCAAGTCCTTCTTCAACTTGTTAATCACATTCTTATCATGTCTAATAACTAACATGTCATCCATGTATATCAATAATATAATGTGTGTTTCCTAACGATACCTCTTAATGTAGACACAATTATCATCTTCTCTAAGTCTATTAAAACCATGTACCGTCATAAATTAATCAAGTTTCTTATACCACCGATGAAGTGCCTATTTCATTCCATAGAGGCACTTCTTCAACCTGCAGACCAAGTTGTATTCACATTTTATTTTGAAACCTTTTGGCTATTCCATATAAATCCCTCTTCTTCCAATTCACCATGAAGGAAGGTTTTCTTTACATCTGATTGTTCACACTCCAAATCTCGAGCAACAACGAGACCAAGAACAATTCTCATGGATGACATATGAATAACATGAGAGAATATTTCAGTGAAATCAATACCTTCTTTTTGGACAAATCCTTTCACCCCCAACCTTTCCTCGTATCTTTCATTTTTCCTTTCTACCTCATGCTTAATCATGTACACCCATTTGTTTTGTATGGATTTTATTCCTTTTGGAATCTTTACAAACTCCCAAGTTTCGTTTTCCAATAAGGACACCATTTCTTCCTCCATTAATTTCTTCCATTCTTAATTGTTCTCAACTTTACAAGCCTCTCGAAAATAATCAGATTCAACTTCAATAGTTAATAAAATATAATTTGAGGAAGGATACATTTGTGAAGTCTTGTGAGGCCTAGTAGTCATGCAGGCCAATGGTGGTGTATTTTCAAATTGGACTTCTTGTAATGGTTGTTGTACAATTTCTCCTTATTTTTGTTCATCATATTCCATTTGTTGTTGATTTTTCTCTTGAATATGTTGTCCATTTTCTTGCAATAGTGGAATATCAATTCGTTGTTCAACAAACATGTCAACAACTTTCTTGACCTTCATATTACCTGCAGACTTCTTAAACATCTCTAACTCATTGAATATGACATCCTTGCTTCTAATAACTTTATTTTTAATTGGATCCCATAATCAGTAATCAAACTCACCATCTACATATCCCCAAAAAATAAACTCCATGGATTTATCATCTAGATTAGTTCTATTCTCTTTGGGAATATGCACAAATGTTTCAAATCCAAAGATTTTTAGGTGAGAATAATTTACTCTCTTATCGGTCCAAACTTCTTCAGGAATTCCACCATCCAAAGCTATAGTAGGAGATCTATTTATCAGGTAACAAGGCGTCTTTACTGCTTCTACCCAAAAATGTTTTTTGAATCTAGAATTTGACAACATACTCCTCACTTTCTCCATGATAGTGTGATTCATTCGTTTTGCAATACCATTGTGTTGAGGAGTAAGAGGGACAGTATTCTCATGCTTTATTCAAAACCTATTACAATACTCTTTGAATGTGTTGGAAAAATATTCCCCACCATTGTCTGTCCTCCAACAATTGAGCAATTTATTAGTTTCTCTTTCAACAACAACATGAAACTTCTAAAATATCTTGAATACTTCACCTTTATTTTTCATAGGGTAGGCTCAAACCTTCCTAGATACATCATCTATAAATGTGATGAAATATGAGGCTCCTCCTAATGACTTAATGTTTACTAGACCAAAAACATAATGTATCAATTCTAACAAATATGTTTTCCATTCCTGACCACTTCTAATAAATGAAACCCTTCATTGTCTACCATATATGCAATGCTCACAGAGGTTAAGATTATAGGATTTCAAACCTAGAAGCGGATTTTTGTCAGCAATAATTTTGAGGCCCTTCTCACTCATGTGACCTAGATACTTATGGCATAAATATGTTGAGATTTCTTCTCTTTCAACAAAAACCACATACAATTTATTTGTTATTTCTCTTAATGTATACAATGTTCTTTTCTTGGATCTTCTAGCCATGATCAATGTTTCTTTACTAATTTTGTAGCCACTTTTTCCAAATCTTGTGAAACAACCTTCATCATTTAATCGTACTATAGAGATCAAACTCTTGCACATCTCTAGAACATGCGTAACTGATTTCAATAGGATATATTGCCTGTCCTTTATCTTGATCTAGACATCTACCACTCCAACAAAGTTGCAGAAGTGATTGTTTCCCAAATGCACTTACCATAATCACCGGAATTATATGCAATAAAATGATCTTTTCTTGGGGTTACATGGTGAGATTCCCCAGAGTCAAGAATCCAATCAATGCTACAACTAGATGTATATAAAGATGCATCTTCCATTGAAACAGTAAATAAAGTCTCATTATCTGAAACTACAACAATAGTCTCACCTTCATTTCTGCTGGCTAATTTTGATTCATCCTAGTTGGTTTTGATCCTTCTGTTCTCTCTTCCAGATTCAACATTCATTTTTCATGTGTTTTGGTTTTCCATAGTGATAACAAGTGAGCCTACTTTTTATCTAATTTTGATTTGCATCTTGACCTTGAACACCCTTGACGATTTCAATCAATTTTCCTCTCGCAATCATATAGAGATAGAGTTGCTCCTCCATGGTTTCCTGTAATTGATTTACACCGCAACTCCTCATTCATTAAGTTTTTACTAACATAATCAAACTTCAAGGTTCCTACAGGTGTCAAAGTGCTCAAAGCTACAATCAAGTTCTCACAATTGTCCGCCATCAATCACATTAGTAAAATGGCTCTAATATCATCATCCAAACGATTTTAAGAGAGGAGAGATCAATGATAATTACTACTAAAACACCCTCCTTCATCTTGAGATTGTATAATTTATTCTGAAAAAAACCCTCATTCAATGTTATATTTTTCTCATATAGATCATGCAACTTTTGTCATAGACCTTCTGGCTTCTTCCCTCCCACTACATTGAAGTATACATTCTTTTCTAAATAGTGAATAATTATGGCAATGATCTTTCTCTTTAGCTTGAGCCAATCATCATTTGTCATGGATGAGGGTTTCTTTGCTACTCCCTCAAATGGAAAATAACTATCCCTCAAAATCAATACATCCTCCCTATGTGACTTTCCTAACTTCCATAAGACAAAATTAGCCCGTTAATCTTTTCTATGTCACTTGGATTCATTGTCTCCATACTCAAATAGATCCAATTCAAACAATAGCTTGGTGCTACTCAATTAGACCCCACGCTCCCTAGTTAGCCTACTCCCCCACAAACAACCAACAACCTACCCTCACCTAAATCCAATCTCATGGCCTTGGTTGGAAACTCACTCACCACCTTGTGTTCAAATACTCACTAGGATTGACTTCTCCTACACTTTCGGCTTGGTCTTTAACACCCACTACTCCTCTGGCTCGTCTGACACAGGCTCTCGCAAACAACATTGCAATTCACGATTTCTCCTCTGCACAGCGGAAAGGTATTTCACACAGCGCTGCAACTTCGTCGAGACTCTCCAACCAACATTTGATCTCTTCTCTATGTTGTGGGAGCTCGGGCGAATTTATGCTCTTTCTCCAATGACCAATAACCTCAATCTCTAGGAGCTTGGACGAATTTCTTCTTTTTCTCCAACGACCAATAACCTCAAGATATTATACCAGTTATTAGGGCTCTCCATCGTTGGAAAGCTTTTGAACCTCGGCACAATCTTGTTTCCCCACAACCCAGAACCTCATTGTACACAGACAACAAATGTGAAATCGCTCATTTTTCAGCTAGGCGTGCAATACACATAGACAAATATGGAGATTGAGTTGCACTGAGATATGAAACTGCATATGTGTTGGGATTTGGTGACAACAAATTCCTCCAAGGGTGGATTTGGATCCTATTATTCCGCACTGGTTGCAACTAAATAGACCAAGTTAGAATATGGATAGGAGTGCATTAAATGAATTAGTTTCTTGTATAAATTACTATAAATTTGTGTATGCCCGTAGAGGCTGAGACAGAGTGAGAGATGTATTAGTGAAACTGCTATAATATCCATGATCTGAATAATAAGACAACCGATACCTATGCTTGGTGGACATAGCCCAACGCTTGGGTGAACCACGTGAAATCTCTGTGTTTCTTATCTGTGTGATTGTTGATTATCATATGTGAATTGTGTTTTCCACATTTGCAATTCTAACAATTGGTATTAGAGCTGTGTCGGAGATCCATGAGGACCAGATCCATGGTGCAAGATCGTGAATTGAGTAGAAATTCATCGATGCTCCCTAGGCAGTGTTAGAGGCGTGTCGATGCACTCACACTTGTGAAATTGAAATTTTTGGAAAACTCGCGCACCCGGTTCATGCATCACAGAGTGTCGACGCTCCCCCATCCATAGTGAAGGAGCGCTAGCGCTCCCTTTAATAGTCCAAGGAGAGTCGATCTCCCTTCAAAGAAAACATACACATGTTTTTTGAAAAGGTTAAAGTATGAAGTAAAAAAAAAGGTGTTTTTTATGAAGTAAAAGGTATGAAGTGAAAGTTTTTTATGGAGTGAAATTTTTTTTTACAATATTTGGAATTTAAATATTGTATGTAAAAGGTGGAGGAATTAAAAAGGTTATTTTTTATTTTTAAATAAAAGGTGAGGTCGGTAAAAGGTTTTTTATTAAACTTTTTTATTAAACCTTGTGGTGTTTATACCATTATTCCTCCGCATTATTTTTTAAAGGGCCTTGGTTATTATAAGCAGTGGTGTTTTGGAATTTTTTCTTCTACTAATGGAGAAAACTCAGAGTGATAAATTCGAAATCGAGAAGTTCAATGGCAAGAACAATTTCAAGATCTGGAAGGTTAAGATGCATGATTTGTTCGTGCAACAAGGCATGGTGAAAGCGCTTTTGGGAAAAGAAAAGCAACCCGCAACCATAACAGATGAAGACTGGGATGAGATCGATGTGAGAAAACTAAGTGTCATACGCCTGTGTTTGGCTGATGATATTATGTTCAACATTGTTACGGAGAAGACAACATCTGGTTTGTGGATGAAGCTAGAAAGCTTGTATATGACGAAATCCTTGACGAACAGGATCTTCCTGAAAAGACAATTGTACAATTTGCGCATGAAGGAAGGTATGAAAATAGTTGATCATTTAAATACTTTTAATACTCTTTTAGTCTAGTTGACTAGCATGAGAGTGAAATTTGAATATGAAGATAAGGCAATTACATTATTCTATTCTTTGCCTGAGTCATGGGATCACTTTGTTACCTCTATTAGTTTCAACACAACATAAAGTATTGAGTTTGATGTTATTGTTAGAGCACTACTGTCTGAGGAAACAAGGAAGAAATCCAATTCATAAACCTCTACATCTGAGGCGATGATGGTCAGAGGCAGACCTAAGGAAAGAGGACATGTTCAGAGGGATCTCTCTCAGTCAAAGTCAAAGGGAAAAAAGAGCAAGTTTAAGTGTTGTTTTTGTGGCAAATCTAGATACCTGAAGAAGGATTGTTGGAAGCGACAACAAGCCTCCAAAGAAGACCCTCCAAAAGAGATGAAGGAAGTAAATGCAACTAAAACAGGTTCAGCAAGACTGATGAAGTTTTATCAATTAGTATTGGCTCACATCATGATCAACAGTGGTTATTAGATTCTAGTTCTTCAAATCACATGTGTCTTCATAGACACTGGTTTGTTACTTACCACTCTATAGATGATGAAATAATTTACATGGGAAATGATATATCATGTAAAGTTGTGGGAATTGGTAGCATTTGAATTATGATGTTTGATGGAACTGTTAAAATACTAACTGATGTGAGACATGTACCTGAGCTAAGGAAGAACCTAATCTCTTTGGGAATCTTAGATACTGGAGGATATAAAAGTATTGTTCAAGGTGGAGTTATGAAAGTCTACAAAGGAATTCTACTGGTCATGAAGGCGAAGAAGGTCGGTAACGTATTTATGTTAGAAGGAAGAACCAAGTCAGATCATGCAACAACTTTATCCGAGAATGACAACGATTTTGTTCAGTTGTGGCATCAATGGTTGGGCCACATGAGCGAAAGAGGATTGAAGGTATTATGTGATCGCACATTACTTCCTAGTCTAAAGTATTTAAATTTATATTTTTGCAAGCACTGTATTTATGGAAAACAGAAGAGGTAGAGATTTAAAACTGGAAGACACACCAGTGAAGGAATCCTTGATTATATCCATTCTGATGTTTGGGGACCAGCCCCTACGGTTTCGCATGGAGGATCATCATATTTCGTAACTTTCATAAATGATTTATCTAGGAAGGTGTGGATCTATATGTTGAAAAGAAAGGTTGATGTATTTACTGTTTTCAAGAAGTTTAGAGCTTTAGTGGAAAAGAGCACTAGTAGGTCCATTAAATGTTTAAGAACTAGCAATGGTGGTGAATTTACGTCAATGGAATTTGAGAACTATTGCAAGGAGTTTGAGATTGATAGGCATAAAACCACTTCCTATACTCCTTAACAAAATGGAGTTGTTGAACACATGAACAAGACTCTTCTAGAGAGAGCAAGGAGTATGCTTAGTAACGACAACTTGCAGTAGGAACTGTGGGCAGAAGAAGTAACTACAACTTGTTCTCTGGTGAATCGATCACCATCAACAATAATAGAGTGAAAAATTCCAGAAGAGGTATGGAAAGGTCATCCTTGTAATTATTCTAATCTTAATGTTTTTGGTTGTGAAGCCTATGCTCTAATTCTGAAACATCAACGTTATAAATTAGATCCAAAAAAAAAAAAAAAAGGTTTATCTTTGTTGGATATGGTGATGGTATTAAGGGGTATAGGTTGTGGGATCTTACTGCCCATAAGATCACCATTAACAGAGATGTAATATTTGATGAATCATCTCTCATCAAATCATATGTAGATGTTCAAATAAAACAGGAAGAAGTACCTAAGTATCAACAAATTCAGTTTGAAACCAATTCAAATATAGATTAAAGTGAACATGAACAAGTTTCTGAAGATGTTCATGAAGAGTTTCATGCAGAGGAAGACATAGTTGATGATAACAATCAACAGAATGTGGATGAGCCACAAACTTCCCTAAGGAGGTCTACGCAGGTCAGAAATCCTCCAAGAAGGTATGATGATTTTGTTTTGTCAGTTTCTTTAAGTATTAATGATGATGAACCTTCGTGCTATCAGGAAGATGTGAAGGGTTTTAACAGTGATAAATGGAAAGAAGCAATGAAGGATGAAATGAAGGCATTAGAGAGAAATGCCACATGGGACCTGGTAGAACTTCCAAGTGATAGAAAAATTGTAGGTTGCAAGTGGGTCTACAAGCTGAAGAAGGGTGTTGATGATAAGGTAGAAAGGTACAAAGCAATGCTGGTTGTGAAAGGATATTCTCAGAAAGAAGGTACTGACTTTCATGAGATTTTTTCACCAATTGTTAAGTCTATTTCAATTCGAATTGTGTTAGCATTAGTTGCATTACTTGATTTGGAGTTGGAGCAGCTAGATGTTAAAACTGTCTTCTTACATGGAGATTTGGATGAAGAAATTTACATGGAACAACCTGAAGGGTTCGTTCAGAATCACAGCAAGAAATTTGTTTGCAGGCTCAAGAAATCATTGTATGGTTGAGGCAGTCGCCCACACAATGGTACAATAAATTTGACTCTTTCATGGTGAGCCAGAATTATAGGAGTGAGTATGATCATTGTGTCTACTTTAAGAAATTGGATAATGGCATATTCATTATCTTAGTATTGTATGTTGATGATATGCTTTTAGCAAGAAAAAACATAACTGAGATCAACAAGTTAAAGGCTCAGATGGATAGGACATTTGATATGAAAGATCTAGGAGCAGCAAGGGAGATTTTGGGCATGGAGATATTGAGAGACAAGAGGAATGGTAAGCTTTGGTTGTCACAACAGAAGTATGTTGAGAAGATACTTTTGAGGTTTGGTATCAACGATGTGAAACCAGTTTCAGTCCCTTTGGCTTCCCATTTTAAGCTTTCTTCAAGTTTATGTCCTAGTACAAAAGAAGAAAAGGAATATATGTCTCGAATACCATATGCTAATGCAGTAGGAAGTCTAGTGTATGCGATGGTTAGTACAAGACCGGACATTTCACATGCATTTGGGGTTGTCAGCAGGTATATGGTTGTCAGCAGGTATATGGCAAATCCAGGTAAAGAGCACTAGACAACAGTGAAATGGTGGGTATTTGAGAGGCACAAGTGATCACTGTATCACTTATAACAGTGGTTGTGAATTAGTCTGTAGATATGTTGATTCTAATTTTGCAGGTGATTTGGATGAACCACGTGAAACTGTGTGATTGTTGATTATCATATGTGAATTATGTTTTTCCCATTTGCAATTCTAACAATATGCACAATAACAATACAGATCTAGCGTGGCTTTACTCACCCACAGAGGAGCAAAAAAACACAGTAGCCAAAACTGATATATTTATATTCAATTTATCTTCTACATTACAGCATGCTGATGGCGAAAGGTTTACACTTATTTATACTTTTGATTCTGGGCGTCTAGAGCCTCTGAAGACAGAAGAATAAAAATCACTTAAGAAATTTCTGGGTCAGAAGGGAAGAGGTTTCCAGGAGGAAAATATCTCAACTTCATTCTAGATCAAGCGGGAAAGTCTACTCCTTTTTTACTTTGTTGGCCGTGGTAGTGAGCAGCGGCTTCTAGAAACTGGAGGCGAATTTGGCTTCATTCGGAAAATATCGACGTTATTGATAAAAAAAAGTGAAGATATATCGTTACTCAAGATTGGTGTTAAAAAAATTGATAGATTTCTCTTGAATAGTAGATGCTAACTAGTTATTGATAAAAATATTTATAGAAATTAGAAATTTAAGATATGAGTAATTAATTATCGTTATTCAAGATTGTTGTAACAATATTTTGTTACATTTTAGATAATCAATATTTTTATGTTTAATTTACTTTCTAATCAAAATTTTCAACGTTGAGAGGTTGCATGCCAGCAACATGGTAAACAAAATTATTTCAATTCGCTGGATGAATCTTAACTCTAGTTTCGAGGCACCCACATCCTCTCTGATTTGAAAGCTTTTGTCTTAGGAACTCGGTGACTCCATTTCCAATCAATCAGGCTTTCAGGCCCGGGTTTTGATGTTATATTTTAATTATGAAAATAATTTTTTGATGTGTAAAGAGATTATAATAATTAAAAAAAATCAGTGGTGTCATTTTAATTTGGCATTAACATAGATTTTAAAAATTGAAATGTAAATTTATTAATACTTAATTAAAAATTGAAATGTAAATTTATTAATACTTTGCAAATGTTAAGATGATTTAATACGATATTATTTTA
>ML835011.1:18170-53329 GCA_009831015.1 Picea engelmannii
ATAACAACAACTTCAGTAACTTAGATTTATCAATAAATACTGATTTCATGGCAAAAAGAAATAAATACATAACTTAACAAAGTACCTGGTTCTGATGCTAATTTCTGTTGCCTCTGTGCCTTGCTGCTGCCTTCCTGCTACCTTCTACACAGATCAACCCCGCCACAAACAGGAAAATAACTGCCCAAAACTACTGTCCTCCCTGCCAACTAGGAAAACTACCTAGCTCCAGGATATCTACGGATATCCTGGCCACCGTGCCCAAAACCTCCAGCAACTCGGTGCCTCAACTGATCAAAAGCCACAGTCAGAAACTCTGTGCTCACAGCAAGTCCGAAAATCCTCCAGAATCCATCCCCCTCCAATGTCGAATGCCCCTCACGTAAACCTCCCTTTCTCCCTTATCCCTCCTTCACTGACTCCTCCTTTACTCCCCTACCCGCCCTCGTCCCCGCCCCTTATCCCTCCATTAATGTTTTATCTTCTTGGGACTAACAGGCTCTCCCTCTCTGCATACGCAACCATTTTATAACATTTCTCATTGATTTCTTAAGATTTATTTCTCAGGTCATTAAATGTGATCTGTAGTTAAAGTATTACTTAGTTAACCACAATTATTTTCTTTAATTAATTTTACTTTAATCTTTAAACATTTACCCAATTAGGGTCATTACAGAAATTATAAAGCATAATAGAGGGGGTTGATGTTTTTTAGTAACCTAACAGACCACAGGTCTCAGACAATGCCATAGAGAGTGCCTTCTCCTTTGTACTTGTATTATTTCCATACCAGAGAATAGAGAGCAGAGAAGGCTCACCTTCTAGCTGGGTTTTCTCCTGTAAGGGTGTCCTAGAGAATTTTTTTGTGATATTTTGTGGATGGTGTGTGATTTTATTTTACTGTTCTCTATTTTTCACATTTTATTTATTTCATGCATAAGAAAAAAATCAGTAACTAAAGATTCTGGAATCTAAAGGAATTTAACCTTCATAGTGTATATTTTAGTTTTATTTATCATATCTGCTGTGACAAACTGTTCCAGTGGAATATTCACGACAATTTATAGATAATAGCGGTATCAAAGCATGCTTTCTTGGGGTATTTGTGGAAAGTTGCAGGGATCTAGGAATTGATTTAAGAAGAAAGTCGTAGAACCCTAACTATAGTCGACAAGTTTGTTCATAACAACCCTCTAGATCTGGAAGAGGAGACATTTGCGAGTTTGGAAGAGAAAGTTGCTAACATATCTCACAATATGTTCCTCCTCATGGCGGCTCTAGCAAGCAAGCTCAGACCGTTCAAAGAAGTTGGTGGCTCAAACTCAGAGATTGGATTAGACAGGAAATCGGGTGATAATGAAGACCTAGAAAAGGAGTCGTGTAAGGAACCCGAGAAAGAGTAGTTGAGTTCGAGTGTCGTTAACCCTTCATAGTCCCTATTCAATATGGAAGCAAAAGTGGACATAAATCCATACCAAGGTGAAATTGATGCATTAAAACTGAATCATTGGTTGCAACAACTAGAAGTTTATTTTAGCGTTCACCATATAGATGAAGAACAAAACATTTCATTTGCTGGATTGAAGTTAAAGGGCCATGCTTTAACTTGGTGAGAAATCCACATGGAAACACTTAGGATGGAGGCTGATCCGCCAGTAACTAGGTGGGAGGACTTTAAAACCTTCATCAATTCCCAATTCTTCCTTATCGAGTATGTAGAGGACCGATGGATCTGGTGGCACTACTTCAAGAAAAGGCAAGGGCAGAGTGTACATGAGTACACCACTGAGTTTAGGAAGATGGCCATCATGCCAGGTGTCTCTCCCAAGAACCCAAATGTACTCATAAAGTATCTGAGGGGTTTACATCGTCATCTATGAAAGCAAGTGATTCTCTTCAAAGCCAAGGACGATGGATGAGGCATGTGTACATGCACAATACCTAGAAAACATAGGCCAAAAGAAGGGGTAGGCAAGTAGTTCTAAGAATAAAGAGTATCAGGGAGCTTCCAAGGAGGGGAAGACGAGGTGGAAAGGGGGAAAAGAGAAGAAGACAACAACCACTACGCATCAATGCACAGATCCCAACAACCATTGCAATCATTGCAACATTGATGGCCACACTGAGGAAAAATGTTGGAAATTACATCCAGAGATGAACCTAAAGAACCACAAGAAGGATGGAAAGAAAAAGAACCTTCTAGCCACAGACTCAAGAAATCAAGTTTAAAGTATATCTAATGTGAATAAAAATATTCTCTACACATTTGTGTAGAAGGAGGTGAATCTGAGTATCCTTCATCACCAGGAAGAGAAGGAGATGACCGAGATTTTCCACATCAATATTCAGGTCAAGACGACCACGATGGATGCTTTGTTCGACTCTGGTTCACAAGCTAATCTCATAGCAACGAATTTGCTCAACAATATTGGATTGGAGGTTCATGGTCATCCTAGCCCCTATCCATTGGGTTGGGTAAACAAGGATGGAAATATCGAGGTAAAAAAATAGTGCACAATTAAATTTGCTGCAAGTGTTGATTTTATAGATGAAGTAGAATTGGACGTAGTACCACTAGATGTATGCAGAGTAGTGTTTGGAATCCCCTACATATATATGAGGGATGGTATCTATTAGAATGAAAGAGATGTGCTCATTTTTCCATAGACAATATAGCAATATTGTCACCCAACCATAGGCACAAAGTCCACCCCCAGGCACCTTAACCTTCACAGATAGAATAATTCCGGCAGCAGACCAATATCCAACCAAGGCTAGCGCACTTTTCTCCAAGGGTAGTGCACCAAGAAATAATAACCAGAAATCAATCATAAAGTCCAAACCATAACCAAGAGACCAAGTCCAACCAAAAGCCAAAATCCCAGTTGCAGCTACACTCCCTCTCCAAACTTGTGCACCACTAGCCTTATGCAGTTGTGAGTGAGTGAGTGTCAAATGAGCTCTAGTGCCCTCTATTTATACTGCTCTATCTCACTTTATTGGGCCAAATTTTCTTTATAGAGGCTAATAACTCAATATTAAATATTCTCTTGAGTCGACTTGTCTTCTAGGGTTATTATCCAATGTTTTAGGGTTTCTCTTGCTTCCAAAAATATTCTAGTCTCATCAAAGGTTACATGTAGAGGTTAATACCTCCCACAACTACCATAATATCAATAGTCCCTCCTAGCTAGGGAGGTATTAAAATAAATGGTCTTGAGCACAAACAGACCATTCAACCAGTAGCATCATCATAGCCACACAAGCTATCTCATGATCACGTAGATCAACTCACGAGCAACATAATCACTATCAGTATCATCTGATAACATCAAATTCATCATCTCTCGAAGCCATACTCCATCTAAGTAATAGAGCATGATGCTGAATAAGTCACTCACTCCATAGAGTGATATAAGGACCATTCTTCTAATATGGACATATGTCCTAGAAGAATGAGTTTGAATGACTGTCCCAACATATGCTGAAAGCTATGCCATGGGATACAAAGACCATTCCTACAGGAATGTCAGTCTACGACTATTTTCTAATCGGGTCATATGTACCGTAGAGATCCATCTCTACCTATATGCCTTAGAAAATATCGGTCCTGAACCATTTTCCTAATCGGGCCACAATCTGTGCCTTAGGAAAATACCAGTCCATGATGTGTCAAAAAATTGTCAACCTGGACCATTCTCCACAGAGAGAATGCCTGTCCACCAACAATTTCTTCTGCCTGGACCATTCTTCGTCTGGAGAATGTCTATCCACCAACACACTGACTATCCATCTAGCTGGCAATCAAATCCAACACTAGTGGTAGTCTTCATGGCACTCAGATAGTAACATATTGCTGCTATAATTCCATCCAATAGAGCACAACTATGTCTATCCGTAGTAGTATACAACTACTATCCAGTGGTACACAACCACTCCTAGTAGCAAACCACTACTTACCAGTGACACACAGTCACTACCAGTGGATCACATCCACCAAAGTAGTATACAACTACTTTCTAGAGACATACAGTCTCCACATCAATCATATCATTAGATATCAACTTGCATAAACAATATCATGATACAAATTGAGTCATCTAGGCCATTCTTCCACTCACATCTATGAGATCTGGAAGAGCATCTGCCCTCAAACAGTAAAACATTAGCCATGGGCTATTTGGACTATTTTTCCCAAGCATAGAAGAATAATTGTCCCTGATTTTTGAGCCTGGACCATTCACCTAACTCGACCATTCCTTCGGCACTAATCATAGTGCAACCTGGAGAGAATGAGTCTTCCCTAGGGAATGCCTGTCCTTGATTGCTAAACCTGGGCCATTCACCTAACTGGGCCATTCCTTCAACACTAATCACATTGCAACCTAGAGAGAATGAGTCTACCCTAGGGAATGAATGTCTGGACCATTTCCTATGGAAATTACTGTCCTGCACCAACCTCCAAAATGGACCATTCTTTGAAACTTCTCACAATTGTGAACTTTGAAAGAATGACTACCCAATGAGGCAGACCATTCTACTTGACCACTACTCAGAGTGACTGCCAAGAAGAATGATTGTCCTACACCATTCCCCCACACTGGCCATAAGGGGAATCATTGTCTATGGTACATCAACAATCTATCAGACCATTTTCATTATGAAAATGACTGTCCGATTTGGACCATTTTCCGAACTAGAAAATGACTGTCTGTCAGAAATCTCGAACCACTCTCCGGATTGGAAAGAAACTTCCCAACCTGGACCATTTTCCAAATTGGAAAATGACCGTCCATAAATCAATAACATATCAGTTCTCCCCCCCAACCTGGGAGTAATAACTTCCTTTTTCAATAAGGAATTCATCTCCACGAGCCCCAACTTGTCCCTTAAGTACGCAAACTTTTCATCTTGGACATAGGCTTTACCAAAATATCTGCTATCTTCTCATATGTGGAGATATACTGGAGAACCACTTCTCCCCTCTGGACTTTATCATAGAGAATATAATGCTTTATCTCAATGTGCTTCGACCTGTCATGGAACACCGGGTTCTCTGAAAGCTTCACATAGCTCTGATCATCACAATATATCACGATCGAACACCTGATCAAACAGTCCATAAACCAACTTACAGAGTCAAACTACTTCTGTACAACCATCACAAGCTGCAATATACTCTGGTTCTGCAATTTTGAGTGCAATAGACTTCTGTTTCCTGCTAGCCCATGACATCGTGGCAAAGCTCAAACTAAAACATATCCAAGTAACACTTCTTTTGTCATCTACACTCCCTGCCCAATCTGAATCGATAAATCCATGCAACTGTATATCATAACTCAAACGTCCCACAAGGAAAATATCCGATTGAGTATTCTCCAAATACATTAACGAGCCAATCAATTGTCGATACAAAGAAGGTTCTACTAGATCATAGTCTCTCAACTTCTTCATATCTGTCATCATGGGAGTTTGCCATGGATTTGCAATCCATCATCCCGGACTTCTAAAAAACCATTTCAATATACTTCCTCTATCATAGGAATTTTTCACCACGCTTATGCTGTACATTAGAGGCTCTGCGCCAAGTTTTCTTGAATCCATACAAGGTCTTCTTCCATCTGCATACAAGGGTCTCCTTCTGGTATAGCTCAAAGCCTTGAGGTTGCTCTACATACACTTCTTCTTCAATTACTCTGTTGAGAAGAACAATCTTTACATTCATTTGATGTAAACTCCAACCCATGGATACTGCAGAAGATATAATGGGTTGGAGTTTACATCAAATGAATGTAAAGATTGTTCTTCTAGCCAAGATTGTTCCAGTAGCCATACATACGTCAACAAGGCCTCTAATACTTTTCCTACAAACAAACTCATGTTTTTCTAGATGATATAACTTAGATAACATATACAAGTGCATACCTTTGAAACCTTGTAGCGTCGTCCAACTTGTCTTCCAATATGAAACTAGATACCATCTTGACAAGAAGAGATTTGAAACTCAATCAGAAGATTCAATGATTAGAACAAGCTAGAAACTATAAAATTTCATCTTTGACCAGAAAATCAATTTGACCAAAAGTCACCTTTGTATTTGACTTTGACCAGTGAACTTTGACTTTGACCAAAAATTCAAACCTGACGTTTTTTCTAGTTGAAAGTAATAAGAGGTGTGCTAGGCTAGGGTGCACTAGGATGTCAAGGAATTAGGTCAAACATTTCATCATAAGTGCCTGAACACAAGGGTTATGGTTTGTTGCAGCTGCATAATCAGAAAACCTACTTGTAGCTGTAACTGGTGCCATAATGACCTTAACAAATAACTTCCCAATCTATCTTCCAGTGGTTAGACCGTCTAAAGATAGTGTGGGCCCATAACTTGTTAGAATGAAAGAGATGTGCTCATTTTTCCATAGACAATATAGCAATATTGTCACCCAACCATAGGAACAAAGGCCACCCTTGAGCACCTTAACCTTGACAGATAGAATAATTCCGAAAATAGACCAATAGAAAACCAAGGCTAGCGTACATTTATCCAAGGGTAGAGCACCAAGCAAGAATAACCAGAAACCAAGCAGAAAGTCCAAACCATAACCAAGAGACCAAGTCCAACCAAAATCCAAAATCCCAGTTGCAGCTGCACTCCGTCTCCAAACTTGCACACCACTAGTCTTATGCAGTTGTGAGTGAGTGAGTGTCAAATAATCTCTAACTCCCTCTATTTATACTTATCTATCTCAATTGACTGGGACAACTTTTCTTTTTGGAGGCTAATAACTCAATATTAAATATTCTCTTGAGCCGACTTGTCTTCTAGTGTTATTATCCAATGTTTTAGGGTTTCTCTTACTTCTCAGAATATTCTAGTCTCGTCAAAGGTTACATGTAGAGGTTAATACCTCCTACAACTACCATAATATCAACACTATCTTCATTTGGAGATTCAACCAGTACCGCCTCATCAAGGATGGGAAATTGTTCATCATCAATGTGCACAAAGGGAACTGGTAAGTACTAATCAAACAAAGAGTTTGATTAGTTCTAGCAAGAAATATGTTTTACTTTTCCTAAGAGAAAATTAGACTAAGGATGAGTTGATAAGAGTAAAGGCATCCCTGGAGGGGTGTACTAAAAAACATAAACATCAGTTGGAGGAGTTGCTATAGGCATACAAAGGAGTGTTTCAAGAGCCTAAAGGGATACCACCTAAAAGGGAAGTGGAGCATGAAATCCAATTATTTCTAGAATCCCCCTTGCTGGATATTGGGTTGCATAGATAGTCCATTCTAGAAGAAAACGAAGTAAATAAATAGTTGCAACAGTTGTTGGAGCATGGTGTGATTTTACCAAGTACCTCACCTTGTGAGTCACCCATCATAATTGTTCCCAAGAAGGACGGGACTTAGAGAATGTGTATTGTTTACAATGCATTGAACAAGATTACACTGAAGAATCGATACCCTCTTCCTATGATCAATGATTTGTTGGACCAACTGTAACCTACCAAGTACTTCACTAAGATAGATTTGAAATCAGGATATCACCAGGTATGAGTCAAAGAAGAATATGCGTGGAAGAATGCCTTCAAGACAAGGCAAGGTTTGTATGAGTGGTTGGTTATTCCATTCAGTTTATGCAACACACCAACTACATTTATGAAACTCATGAATGATGTTTTATGGCCTTATCTAGATTCATTTGTTATTGTCTATTTGGATGATATACCGGTTTAGATTGCTACATGGGAGGAGAACAACTAACATCTTATGTAGGTGTTAGAGACCTTGAAGAAGCATCAAGTGCTAGCCAATCTCAAGAAATGCCACATGCAAGTTTGCTCAACAATATTTGGTGTATCTAGGGTATGTGATCAGTGGAGGAAAGCTCAATATAGATGTAATACCCTAGGTTGACCCCAATTGTAATTGTACAAATATTTTATAGGATGATGAGCCAAGATATTATAGGCCAGAGTGTTTGTATGATTATTAGGTCAGAGAGCCTAGATGCTAAAAGGATAGTGATCCTATCATTGTAAAATGTAATCACACTCATATATTAATAAAAATACATCACTGCTACAGACCAACCAGACAAAAGAGCATGGGGGGATAAACTCCACTAGAAAGGGAAAGGGGGGCTAAGAGTCTAAGGTTAAGGGGATAATTCAAGGGACTTAGGACTAGGAACAAAAAGTATTATCCCTAAGTCCTAAATTCATATAACATTATGTTATCCTAAGTTCCCAAAGAAAGGGAATGAATTACATGAATGGGACAACGTTAGTCCCTTATGTGCCAAGTATCACATAGGGCACATGCATATATAATTATGGATATATTGTAATTTCAAGGATAATTCCATCATTGATACTTGGAAGGGGTACTTTGCAGTGGTACCTATACTTGGGGAATCTTGAGAATGGATTGAGGGGAAGAGGCAGGTTTTCAGGCCCGTGTGCTATGGAAGAAGTGAGTTGTTAGACCCATGAGCATTTGTCTCCAGGGGAGAGAAATGTTGGGAATTGTATTCCCAAGGTGCCAAGTTGTAGCTACAGGATTTGAGACTTCCTATATGACCTGTTGTTGAAGCCCTGGAAGGTAAGTTGGGCAGCCGAAGGACTGTTGAGAAGAGAAGGGGAACACTTCCTGGGGCGGGACAAACATGTGGGGAATGAGGGACTGTAGGTTGTCAACCATAGTTGGCACCTTTAGTCTGGGTATTTTGGTTGTTGAATGATCTTAGCTTGGCTTAGGATTCCTTTGCCCTGGTGGAGTTTTAGCCCCAACTCGAGGGTGACCCACTGCTGAGAGTTATGAGCTGTGCGGTCTATGGCTAGGAGGAATGTGGAAGGTCTGCACACAGTTGGTGACTTATTTATACAAGTTTTATGTTTGTTAATTACTGTGTGCATATTTATCCCTTTTCTGTTATGAGTATTTGTTGTTTTAATTATACTTATGTATATATGTTGTTAGAATTGCATAGAATTGTATAATTATGTGCATATGTAGAGTTTTCTGTAATTTCAATGGTATAATATTTTGGAATTTTTGTGTGGCATTGCCCAAATCGAGGCTGGGGATGCTACAAAGTGGTATCAGAGCTCTAGTTCCAACACTGAGCCTACATGGGACAATTAACAGAGCGCATAGATTGAAATTGCAGAGTATGCAAGTAAATTGTTTGATAGAATGCCAGAAAGAGCACATCTGCAATTTTTTCAACAAAATTATTACAGTGAAATTGGGAGGAATTTCATGGGAAAATTGAAAGAAGCGAGCCCATGATTTAGAAACAATAATTTTCAGTCTCTAATTGAGGAATTTTTGGGCTGTAATGGCCGAATTTCAATTTACCATGGAAGACATGGAATAGTTGATCAAAATTCCCAATTCCAGAAGTGAATTGAAGAAAATTCATGCCCAGGAATGTCGACCGACTGTGCATGCAAGAAATTGATTGATGCAATGGTTGAATTGGAATTTATTGGAATGGATTGGCCAAATTTTGGAATTTTGGAAGTTTCAGAGTGCCACAGTGAATATAATTTGAAGAGCAGCGGTCGAATTCATATGTACAAGACCAAAATTGACTGCAAAAAGCTTAGTTATAGAGATCTAATGGCGGCGTACAAAATAAATTGCAAAAATTATATATTATTGGGAATTTTGGTAGAAATGCAAAATTTTGGCAAAATATGGAAATTTTCCTTACGATGACGTTAGCGTGATGTAGAGGCCACATGTCAGCTGACGTGGTAGATATGTGACGAGTACTACCACAGTGGTAGGTACATGGTGGTAGTGGAAAGTGCAAGGTGGCAAGTGAGTTGGCGTCAAGGTGGGGTGGTCACATATTGGCCAAAACCACAAGCTGGGCCTGCAGAACCGTGTCATGGGGGTGGGGGTGGGGGTTACAGTGTTGTTAGGCTAACATGTCACTAGGGTCAGAACTATGGTTATGTTTCACGGCCCCTCCCCCATGTGTTAACATTCGGTGGGGCAGGGGGGTTGTGATGTGACAAGGATCGTCGATCGTCGTCGACACCCTCTGCACCATAACCGTTGGATCAAAATGACATGTAACTTTATGCACCGAGGAGTATGGGTGCGGGATGGGGCTTGCCAATCCCCATGAGCCAATAAAAAGGCACCACATGGCAGCCAAGGATCAGTGGGGCTCGTAATATACAGTGTGTGCGCCGTGGAGGTAAGGAAGAGAATGAAGAAGGAGGTAAGGGTCGATAGGGCAAGGCCATGGTGGCCGAAGGATGACAGGGAACCTCCCCAAACTTATAGGTGGAATCAGGTTTCCATGTCAACATCCCAGTCAACATAATTCAACCAAATTTCATAGATATGAATAAAATTTACCAGGAAATGAAGGTGTTTTCTAGGTCATATTTTTGAAGGCCATTTTCAGGGGCATAAACAACATTTTCGAAAAATCAAAATTGCATGAAAATGTATGTCCTTCCAAGACATAGAGTTCATTCATCTCAAATAATAGAGCTCGAATAGATATTTCTAATAGTGTAAACCATAGTCAAACAAAGTTAGTATGAGGGAGTTACAGGCCAATCAGTGGAGGGTAAAGTTTAAGACCTAGTTAATTTCAGAGGGCCATAGCTTCATCCTCCAAAATAAGATTGGGGCATAGGAGTAGTCTATGGAAAGATCTTGAGTCATAGAATACAACCATGGAGCTAAATTGAAATTTTGGGCACAAAAAATGTATAAGAGGGCATAAAAGGCACCTGTAGCATACAGGTCTAAAAAATATAAATTGGCCTTAAACTTCAATAGGCTGTATTGGGCAGCCTAGAGTCAAGATGAAGGTGAAACTTGGCTAGAATGATGAAAATATGATCATGAAGTAACCTATTTGATCTCTTGTTAAAACGCCAAAGGATCAAGTGCAAATATGCATGGACACAGTTAAAAAATTGAACTTGGTTAAATGGTGTGAAAAAGTAGAAATTGGGTAATGGTTAAAGGGTGATAACTTTCTGCTCGAAACTCAAAATTGAGAAAGAAAGAAGTCATTGGAAAGGTATTGAACAAAAGAATTCATTTATGCAATCATAACTATGAATTTAATAGCACAATTTATAGCAATTTAGAAATATATTTTTGGTGACCGTAAAGCGAAAAAATGGTGCATATGTTACCTGAATTGTATATTATGTTTTTAGCTAACAAATGTTGTTGTATGCATGTTTTTAGATGTTATGATTATAATTAAAACATAACAAATGAAAATTATGTCCACATATAGGAGACAAATGAATAGAGACAATTATTCAAAATGAGCATTTGGTTTCTTTAAGAAGCTGTTGGACCAGATATTTGGGTTTAATGAGCAACACGGAAGACCCCTAATGAAATATTTGTTTGAGGGAAGAATTCTAGATGATAATGGTGCAGATAAAATGTGGATGTTAGGTAGGAAAGCTATTTGTAGTTCATGATAATGAATGTACAACAAATTCACATGGAAATACAAAGCATGAATTCAGGAAAGGTGGATTGAGCAAAAGATAAAAATGTTTGAATTTTTGTTAAAGATGAGAAGAGACATTCAAGGAAAGAGTGCTATGTCAAGGATACCCCTCATGATGACCAAAATCCAACGATGAATAATGTTGATATATGCATTTCAGTGCAACCATGAAGGCTTGAAAATCCAATAAGATAAAATTTATGTGTGAAGGAAATTACTACAAGAAATCCATTGATGCTAATTAGAGTAGAATCAAGGTGCAACAATAAAGTATGTATTGGCTGAAGTAATGAAAGTTCATTCACCCTAAAGGATTCCAATGTACATATAAAGTAATACATTGTGGTCATATCTATTCTAAAAATATTGATTATTAGAATGATAATATTCAGATAAAGAGAGACATTCATACATGGAGATAATGTGCATTATATCCTGGGATTAGCTATGCAATTTTGGAGTAATGATTCCCTTATTGTTATCAGAGTAGTGCAGTGGAAGCATGGTATGAAAGATAGAAATAAAAGGGTGAAGTAATGAGTAATACATGTATGCTCAAGAGTACCAACTGATGCATAAACAATGTATTATGTACAGATTGGAAGAATGTAGTCAGGTTTCAAAGAAGGGTTTTTCCATAAAGGGAAGAAAGATTCTAGGATGGAGTCAGATCCTTGAACATCTTAAGATAATGGAAGAAGAAATCATGAGGTGGATGCCCAACTAATAGGGGTGCATGGAAACACTCCATGAGAGATGACAACAATAGAAGAGGATTGTGATGCATTCCAAAAGTGCTTAAGGTATTTCGCAAGTAGCATGGAGATATCAAGTCAAGAGGAACATAAACATGGAAATGAAGTTCCTGAAGGGAAAAAAATAAGGAACCATGAAGAAGAAAATGGTTCTATGCTTGGTATAAGATGCAAAGGGGATGGTACCTGAAAATAATCCATCTCAAGTGGAAAAGATCCAAGGGTGACATTCCAGGAGGTTGGAAGTATTGTTGGAATCCATGATGGAAAGTAAAATCACTGTGAACTAATTCCAATTATTCTCTAAGAAGCTGGAAGAGAAGGAATTTGGTAGCATTGCAACATGATGGAAATTGACAAAGAAGTCAAGATGAGACCCAAATGGATTAAGAAAAGAGAAGGGAAGGTGAAAGAAACCACTAGTATTGAAGTGTTCAGTCAAGGAAAGGATGGATCAGTATGGTTCTGAAAAGTAAATGGATATTGAAGATTCAAATGCTATAAAACAACATGATTGGAAATATAAATTAGTCAGGTATGAGTTGGGTCACATGGATCCAGGAAATAGATGAATGTGAAGATTAATATCAACATGGTACAGGGATGACAATTGTAAAGTGACCAGGATTAGTTGGATTGGAAAAGTGCTCAGGACATAATCAATCATGTGCAATGATTTCAACAAACTTACAAAAGGGTACAAGAAATTCAGTGGGACTAGAGGACAACCAAGAACAACAAGGAGAGAAATGGATGAATAAAGAGGTTGCTGAAATTTCTGTAGAAACAATTATGTTATGGCTATTGGACAACCATACATAACACATGAACTCAAAATGCAAATGCATTTATGGGCCTGCTAAGGATGCATTCTTAGTGCATATAGAAGTGTTTTAGGGTCGATGACTTAGGGGTTAGGGGATTTAGGGATTTTGTGTTAAGGGATTATTGATTAACTAAGGTTGAGGGATTAAGGGTTAATTAGGGATTAGTGATTAAGTCTTTAAGGGTCAATGGATCAAGGGTTAGGGGAGTTAGGGATTTGTTGAAACTCTCTTGAAATTTCATGGAACCTCTTCCAACACGCTAATCACCAATTTCATCCACTAATGTCGCACGGTGAGTAGTGAATGGGGCCAACGTTGAAATTTCTTCAAAATTTTACTGTATGCATTGAAATTTGACATGGTTAGAATATACACATGCACCCTTAACAATAAGTGAGGGTTTTAAGACTCCAGGATACCTGATGTTCCCACATAATTTTTGAGATCCTCTACTTTGTATCAATGTTCATCATGCAGTCTCATTGTCATCATTCATCATTCACATCTATGGAATTCTTGTAAAAACTCTCTTAAAATTTAATGGATTAACGTCTTTCAATTACACACCCATCACCAATGTCATCCATCAATGTCGCACGGTGAGCAGTGAATGGGGTTTAGCGCCAGATGTGCCTAAATAGTTAATTAGGTGAGGTGTTGGGGGTTAAGTGGATAGGGGCTTTAAGGATTATGGGATTTAGGTATTTGGGGTACATGGATTAAGGGTTAAGAGAATTAGGGATTATAGTTTAAGGGATTAAGGGTCAAGAGATAAGGGATTTGGTGCTTATGGGTTAGGTATTTTAATGGTTAATGGCTTATGGATTATGTGCTAGGGGATTAATGTTTAAGTTCTTAGAGCATAGGGGTTTATGGATTAAGGGATTAGGGATTAGTGTTTAAGTGTTTAAGGGTTGATGGATTGGGGATTAGAGGATTTAGGGATTTTGTGTTAAGGGATTAGTGATTAACTAAGGTTGAGGGCTTAGGGGTTTAGGGATTAGGGCTTAAGGATTTAAGGGTCAATGGCTTAGGGGTTAGGGTTTAGGTCAAAATTTGACATCGTTAGATGAGACACATGACTTGAATATGGTATGCGAGGGTTTCAAGAGTCAAGGATATTTCCTGACGTCCCCACATAATCTTCGACATCCTCCACATTTGCATGAACCTTCATTATGTGGTAAAATCATTTTCATCATTCATCATTCCCATCTACAGAATCTTGTTCGAAACTCTCTTGAAATGTCATGGAATGTCTTCCAACACGCTCATCTGAGATCACCCCCAATTATTAATCCTTCCTCTCTTAAGAAATCACTCTCCTCTAGTGATTTCCAGAAGAAAATTCTGTCTTGATAGGGACCAAAGGTTTCCAGTGGTCTTGAATCCACTTCTTAAGATTTTATTTTGTCATCTTCAGATAGAAAAGTTTTCCCACCAAAACCTTCGAAGCTAGACCTACAACCCACTCTAATGATACATCCTTCTCCAGAACATAAAGAGGCTGGTTGTTTCGCACCTTCAAACTTTTTTGTTGTCTCTTTTCCTTCGCTTGACCTCCATACAGTCAGGGTTGCCTATTCTCTACAACTTTGAAGTAGTATGGTTTTGTGACTAGAGGGTTAATGTCAGATATAGATCTAGGGTTTTTCGAGCTATCTTTCTCATCAGTTCAAGTTAATGGAGAAACCCTATAAGTTTCATGAATTTCCTTATTGTCAATCAAGCACTTCAAAGATTCTCCCAATTCAACGTCAGATCCAGAATTCACATGATAACCACCTATCACTTTTACACACTAGAGATTGTATAGATGTCTGTACATTTCATCTGGTTGAAAAGACCCTCTTTGGCCCACAAAGCATCTTCTTCCTCCCAGTCAGCATCTAGAAGATTTTCCATGTCATCCATCGTGTATTCAATGTTATAATCGTAGGCATTGGTAACAGGGAATTATTAATTATGGACATGTTTCTTAATATGATCAACCGCTCAAAAACCTAATTTAAAGGCAATGCAATTCTAAAACAAAAAAAAAAAACTCTCATTTAGTATAGACTCAAGACCTAAGGCTTCTGAAATTTATTTCCAAGAATAGATCACACTCCATTCTATTTAATGTTTCTTGGTGAATGCAACATAAACAGTGTAGGGTTTACGGGTGGAATAATCAAACCTATGGTCATGTGGTTTAATTTTGTGTAACCCTTGTTTCACTCTCCACAATGCGAATGGTGTGACTATGGTGGTAAATATTCGAAAGGCTGAAAAATTTGGTGGCAAAGTTGAAATATAGAGGGGAATTTTAAATGGGAAAATTTTTCAGAGGGAAACCAATTCTCAATTTTTGGATCTGCATTTCCCGCATAGTCTTTTCATATGGTTAAACTTCACTTTGTTTTGACTCGCCAGTGTGATCAAACTGAATGACCATTCTACATAATCAACTAGATCTATTTTCGAGAGGAGCCGAGCCCCACACAGAGGGTGAAGGGGAGGATAGTATCGTGAAATTTGAGATCTCTGCGTTTTTTCATCGCTCAATTCAACCATTGAATCAAGTTTCTGATACTTAGCCGATTCCTTCGATGTGCATTTTGCAAGGATTCAAAGTTTAAATATTGATATTTAGGTAAGATAAGTTCTGCAACTTCTGATTTTGTCTATGTAATCCTCAACACTCTATTGATTTTGCTGATAGCCATTTTGAAAGGACTCATCGGTGGAATCACAATAAATTATGAATATCAGGTATGAAAACCTTGCTCATTTTTAATTTAATTTATTTATTATTGAGTCTTGCTCAGCCGCGGCCATGATTATTTGTGTTTATAATATCGCCTTCCTGAATAATGCCACTTCCTTTTTGCTAAATTTTTCCTGACCGTAAATATTTGTATTCATGATATTTCATGCTTGAATAATGCCTAGTTTTGTTTCCTTTTGCTAGAAGATGGCTAGCCTTTGAGCTACACTAGTTGCATTTTTCAAAGATATTGAACTCCCTCTTAAACAAATAATTTTGGATCCTTCTCCGTTTTCATCCCACAAATATTTGTTTTAACTTTAAAAACGTAGGTTGAATCTTGTTAGCTTCCTCCCAAGGAGTTTTATCAATTCTTAACTAAGTTGGAGAAACTTCAAACCTATACCCTAGCATGACTCAACCACCGTTGATGAGAATCAAATAAATGGTGAGAGTGACTTTTACCTTTCAACGATTCCTTTGTATACAACCAATCGCGACCCTCCTTTGCTCAATCTAATGGTGAAACTCATTCTGGAAGCATTTATGCACTATTTAACTTTCTATCGAAGTGATTGAGAGATGAGTACTGCGCAATATGGTTTCCTTCAATGTTCACAATAGGTTGGATCTAGATTCAATGATGACATTAATATTTGAGCTTGCTTTCAACGTAGTGTGGAGAACTCTATACTCACTGCGATTTCAAACAGGAAAGAATGCCCTTCTATTCCTCAATTTGATCACTATAACCAATCTCAATATATAACCAATCGACTCGGGTTGTTAGACAGAGCACATGCATTTCCAGGTAACATAGTGAGTTGTTGCGCTATTGAACATTAAGCATTAGTTTCATTCCACTCAATAAATCTCATCAAGTTTTGATATATGCATCCATAGATCTAAACGTAGACAATATAAACCACACCTTGCAAATATAAAAACACGATGCTACGGATCAATATTGAAACTATATATTGCAAATTTTTTTAATCAACCACATAGATACTGCTCACAAAGAGAATAGGCTACATGGAACAAGAAATGGGTGAAGATTATATTTTTTTTCACATACAGAGTACACACTATGTTTTCCTCTATTCTCCCCAACAATGTCAACATTCTAAATTAGAAGCTACAAAATACATTCAAATCTCACCATATATCAAGATCCATACAATCAGAATCTATCAACAAATTGGAGAAATCCTTGGTCTAAATTTAGATAAAATCCCTCATTCTAGTTCTAATAGATTCCAGAGCTTATTTTGGCAACAATAGCCATTATTACACACACTTAACACTATTATTAAGGAACTAATTCCTATGTAAAACAAACTCAGTTAATTTGACTTTCTAGAAGTCAGTACAACAAAAGTTGAATGATGCCCCTGCATCAATGTTACACCTTTCTCTGTCGTGAACACTGAAGAAAATCATTATAAACTGGTGGCTACTGGAAATGAGAAACAACGTTAGAAATGTTCTATTTTCAATAAGATTCGGTGATTCATTGAAAATTTTACGAAAATTGCCCCACCAATGTTCAAATTGCTAAAAAAAGATGTTGACTTTCATTGGACTAACTATTGTCAAACTGCATTTGAAACCTTGAAAGATAAATTATTCGTGGCACCAGTTCTTAGAGGACCCAATTGGGCCCTCCTATTCCATATATCTACTGATGCATCCGATACTGCAATAGTAGGGGTGTTAAGACAAAAAGAATACCAATAGTCTTATGCCATTTACTTTGTAAGTAAAAACTTGACTCCTGCTGAGATGAACTATACAGTCATTGATGACTCTGTGTTTTGCCTATTTTTCCGATGCCCAAATCCCTTTTTGCACATGGAAGTAATATAGTCTATGCTTTTATTAGCTCTTTTTTTGAAGGTGTTATTGGGTTTTATACATCAATTTTCCATGGCACAACATAAGGTATGTGTAATCCTTATTTATGATGATTTATTTTTAATTGAGTAAGTGCAATCGATTAATATCTTTTTGTTTTCTTGAAACAGGTAAAAAACGTGATCCGAGCTTCCATCCGACCCTCCATCCAACCCTCCATCTAGCCCTCGATCTAACCCTCAGAGCGTAGTGCAGTTGGAGGTTGGCATATTGGTGAGTTGTCCTTGGCGAATCCGACACATGGGTTTTTTTCGTGCTCAAGCCCTCCAACTATGGGACTCATCACTTTTAAATTCAAGCAATTGAGTCAACCTCTATTTTGAGCGCACAAATCTATTGGAGAGATGTTGTTTGTTTATAGGCTTTAATGAATTTCTGTTTTAGAGAGAGTGCCGACCCTTTTAGTGGTCGACCTCTCAGCTACATTGTAAACTCTATAAATACTGGAGTCTTTCAAGATGAACATGACACGATTTTACATATACAGTCATTATCTTGAATTTCTTTGTAAACTCTGTTTTGATGTTAATACTAATTCTATGCTAAGTTTGTGGCTACCTTTTATATTGGAGTAGTGCCACGACTGTTTGGGGGGCCCACCAGTGGTCTGGGTAGCTTGTTCATATTGTTGTATATTTACATTTTCGCATTTAACTTTCATCATTTGCTAATTTCGGGTTACCTGTTGAAATTGTGTTACTGTGTATATCTCTGTGTATAACTTGCAGATCACTCCCTGAAATTGTATGTGTGTTACATGATACTTACTTTTGTCCATATTTACTTATCTATACTCTGACACCTAATATCTTGTTATCTAGGTTGTAATTTATTAATGGGTATATGTTCATATTTGTTTAACTATGCAATCATAGCTTTCTTTCCCTGTTTCATAAGCTGTAAATTACTTCGCAGTTTGGTTATTTAGGTAGTATTTTTCATAACTATATCTACTTTATTAAATTGCAAAGGTCGATTACTTCTTGTAGATTTACATGAATTGTTAGCTTTATTTCCAACATCAGAGTGATAGGATAGGAGTTGATTTCAAATTCCTTTGTATTAATTCCAAGAATATGCATTGATATCTTCATAATGGCAAAGATCTCCATAGATTGTCTTATTCATACTCTGCATTTCTCTGTAGAAGTTAGCATCAAATTGATTCCATTTGAATTGTCAGTAGTGGTTAGATTCCATCATGACATGATTTTCCATTGTAGATGGCGCAGCCGACCCCCTCTCTCCTGACCTCCTGAGGGGCTACTCGACCTCCCGGTCTAGGATTGTTTGAAAAACACCTGAGTCGAAGCGAATCCTTAGGTCCTTTTCCTGGAACCCAAAAAACTCTATCACAGGTCCTTTCTTCCCTTTTCAACGCAAGTTATGTGGCACTCACGGATCCTCTCCTTAGCGTTGCTCAAGTTTAACACCAACAACTCTAGCTCTCTATACTAGGATTTTCCTCCTTGACGTGACCATGGACTATGATCGTGGGCCAGCTCCCTTCGTGACCCCGTGCTTCGAAACTTTCACGAGCTGCTTAATCCCCTTTTCCAAATTTCTGAATCGGTGAATCCTTTGGGACCAAATATACGGTCCACGTTCCTCTTGCGATCAACGACTGTGATAAACTTGCGAGTTTGGACTTCGTGAGTCATCTCTTCTTCCGACTCTATCCTTCCCGACTTGTGAATCAACGAAATGCCGACCCCAACTCCACATGTCCTATCTCAATGGATGGATAGGATTGCTTCGGCTCCTAGCTCTTCGGGTATTCTCTCCTTGACTTTCCTCGAAGGGTTCTTCCTTCGAAATACGTGGATCTATGCCACTTGCCCTCTGGATCCAATGGTCTAGAATCACTTCACACCTCAAAACTTCACGAAGATCTTCATTTTCTCCTGGAAAACCTTCCGAAGTTCCTGCTCCCAAACCTCTTGATCTTCTGCCACCTGTCTCCTCCGACGATGGATGATTTTCCGGTCTTTGGGACTTCGGAAATTCCTCAAATCCTTTGCACACTTAGCGCAAGTTATTTCGTTTGAGACTTAGGTTGTTCTCAAACTCCTTCTACACTCCTTGTAGAGTTCTACGCAGAATCTTCTACGATTTTGCTCAGCTTGAAAACCTTCAAAGTTCACCGTTCTTCTATGAACTTCCTCGTGCCCTCCTGGCAACTTCTCACTCTTCCTCCTGAATTTGTAATATGGACTTACAGTATCCTAGGCACACTCCTTGCACTCTACTTTGTTCCTCGACGACTTCTCCCTTAGCTTTATAGAAGGGTTTAAGGCATCTCCTTTCCTTTTTTGATGCACTCTTGCAAAGCCCTCCTTCCTTAGAATGTTCAATAATTTTGGGATTCTCTTAAGGGTTCCAACACTTCCAACCATGTTGTCCTTGTATGCACTCACACTAACTCGATGCCCGCCTGGCATATTGTTTCAGAGTGTTCAATAACTTTGAACTATGCCTCCTCCCACACAGTCTTTCTTTCCAAGGTACTTAACCACCTTGAAATTTATTCTCGAGTTTGTGAATTAACCTGGTATGTCCTCTTGATAGTTTCTCTTCTGACCCCACTGAGTTCAGATACACACTCCTTGCGTCATCTCACAGAGTTTCTTCTCTCTGTCGCACACTCGCACTTAGCCTAGAGAACCAGACTTAATTCAACCCACTCGCGGAAAGAAAAAATTATATCTATCCCTGCAGATGATTTCTAACATCCATCTACAATCCAAATGCATGTAAATGAAATTCATAACACAATATCCATTACACAGAAATTGATAACAGGAAAAACATCATTTTCTATTAATGGTAGAACATCAAACTACAAATGATTGAGTCTGAACTGTGACTGAGTCTTAGCTCTCATCAACCTCCCTAACTAGCTTACAATGATTTTTCAACAAGTTCCAACTATCTACATCAACCTATTGCTACCTAAAACCACCTTTTTTTATGTTTGGAAAAATACAAATATTTATACAAGAGGGGCTCAACGAGCTTCCCTCGCAAGCTAAACTAGTGGTGTAAAATCACCATTCAATACGCCTATCTAATGGGCAAATTACAATTATGGAAATATGCTCCAAATCAGATGCAAATCCTCCTACCGTCAGCCACTTAATGGAGACCTTATCTCCAGCTTATGCAAATGAACAACTCGACTCTTCCAGCTTGTCATCATTAATGCCTGTATCACACTTTCAATTTTCGAGGCAAAAATGAGAGGACAATGCCTCTCCCTTTCTTAAATGTGCACCATGCGAGTTAATTGACTGACACATGATGAGGTGGAGTGATTATTCTACATCATACTCCATGACTATGAAAATCATGAGCTCCTGCTCATGAGATTTCCAGCATGGTTGAAATCCTCCTAGATCCCAAACTTTCTCCTAGAGCTGTCTTTCGACTCCTCTGCTTTGTTGCTGCTTCTCCTGCATCTTCCTCGCTTCTCGTGCAGGTTCATTTCTATCCAACTTCCTCATGCTGACCTCTTCCTCTTCCAACCCTAACATTAGCTTCCTGATCTCCTCAACCACCTTATCCAGCTGTTCCATCGTCTGGCTCTTCCTTTGGAGACTAGCTCGCTGCACATTCTCCTTATCAATGGGTAAATCACACTGATTTCCCATATGGTCCTCCTCATCTGTTGTGGTCTTATTTTTCCACTCGTCTGCAACTTCTACTCCTGCAGAGTTCTCATCACTGAGCTGCCACTCAACTTCTCCTTCTGATAGATTGTCTGCTGTCAGTTCTCCGGCTAGTCCCATTCTAGCTTCTACCAATCTCTTCTCATGCTATTGTGTTTCCTCTGGCATGGATATCTTATGGCATCCACCTTCTAGTTCTAGACTGTCTAACCAATCCTCTAGTGCCTTTAAATCCAATTCCCATTGGGTGAGTAACTCAACGGGGCGCTCCTCGATTGGTACATATCTCAGTATCTGCTCCTCCTCCTTCACAACAGTCTCATCTTGCTGTCCTTCTGTTGCATCCGCAACGTCTGTGCTTGCCTCTCCTCGACTACTTGGTAGGAATATATCGACTCCTCCAACAATCAAAACGGTCCTTTGATCCTCCTCCTTTATGACGGAAATTTTAAACTTCTCATCATCTTCATTCACACGACTCACAATCCCGTGTGAATCTTCATATGAGTGAGGTATTTCTTCTACTTCCTCCTTATCTACCAAATTCCCTTGCTGACGTGAACCCTCAATAGAGCTCATCTCTTCTCCCTTTCCCACTTGGAAATTTGGGATGTCTCCTCTTCCCACCTGACAGTCTATGAGATCCACTGATCCCTTCTCATTGCCCACCTGGCAATCTACGAGACCTCCGCCAGATCTCTTTCCTTCGTCACTGAGGTTTTCAACATGCCTCAACCACCTTATTAACATCTGTTGCTGCCTTCTAGTCAATAAATTATGAACATGCCATTTAGCTATTCTCTTCAAGGGCCATTCATACCTCCAACATACCCTTGCCTCCTGTTGCATCTTGAATGCTAGCGTCTCCATGTGGGATTGAATTTCACTGAGCTTCTTGTCTATCTCCACTTTTCCTTTCTGCAGACAGACTCTCCCTTGACTGTGCTCATGACTTCCAATGGCCATATTGCTTCACCTACAACCCACCTGGTTATTTAACATCCATTGTACACCCTGCATTAGCTTCAACAGAGCATGACACTCTCTCCCTCTTGCCTACATAAATCAATTCTGCATCGACTCTGATATCTCCTTTGCCTACGATCTGTGGGAAAAACAATCTCTGATACCACTCCTGGCGTATACCACCCCCTCTCTCCTGACCTCATGAGGGGATTTTTGACCTCCCGGTCTAGGATCATTTGAAAAACACCCGAGTCGAAGTGACTACTTAGGTCCTTTTCTTAGAACCCGAAAAACTCTATCACAGGTCCTTTCTTCCCTTTTAGGCACAGGTTATGTGGCACCCGCAGACCTATCGTTAGAATTTCTTAATTTTAATGCCAACAACGCTAGCTCTCTATACTAGGATTTTCCTCCTTGATGTGACCACAGACTATGACCGTGGGCTAGCTCAATTCGTGACCTCGTTCTTCAGAACTTTCGCGAGTTGCTTCCTCCCCTTTTCTAAATTTCCGAATCGGTGAATCCTTCGGGACCAAATCTATGGTCCACATTCCTCTTGCGATCAATGACTGTGATCAAATCGCGAGTTTGGACTTCACGAGTCCTCTCTTCTCCTGACTCTATCCTTCCCGACTTGCGAATCAACGAAATGCCGACCCGAACTCTACGTGTCCTATCTCAATGGACGGCTAGGATTGCTTTGGCTCCCAGCTCTTCGGGTATTCTCTCCTTGACTTTCCTCGAAGGGTTATTCCTTCTAAATACATGGATCTCTTCCATGTTCCCTTTGGATCCAATGGTCCATAATCACTTCGCGCCTCACAACTTCACGAAGATCTTTGTTTTCTCTTGGCAAACCTTTCGAAGTTCCTGCTCCTGAACCTCTTGATATTCTACCACCTGTATCCTCCGACGATGGACGATTTTCCGGCCTTCAGGACTTTGCAAAGTGTTCGAATCCTTTGCACACTTAGCACAAATTATTTCTTTCGAGACTTAGGTTGTTCTCGAACTCCTTCTGCACTCCTTGATAAGTTCTATGCAGACTCTTCTGCAATTTTTCTCGGCTTGAAAACCTTAAAATTTCATTGTTCTTTTATGAACTTCCTCATGGCCTCCTGGGAACTTATCGCTCTTCCTCCTGAGCTTGTAATATGGACTTACAGTATCCTAGGAGCACTCCTTGCACTCTACTTCGTTCCTCGATGACTTCACCCTTATATTTACGGAAGGGTTTAAGGAATCTCCTTTCCTTTGTCGATGCACTCTTGCAAAGCCTTACTTCCTCAGAATGTTCAGTAATTCTGGGATTCTCTTAAGGGTTCCAACACTTCCAACCATGTTTTCCTTGTATGCGCTCACACTAACTTGATGCCCTCATGACAGAGTGTTTTAAAGTGTTCAGTAACTCTGAATTATGCCTTCTCCTACACATTCTTTCCTTCCAAGGTACTTAACCACCTTGAAATTTCTTCTGTAGCCTGTGAATTAACCTGGTATGCCCTCTTGGCAGTTTCTCTTCTGACCCCACTAAGTTCAGACACACACTCCTTGCGTCGGCTCACAAAGTTTCTTCTCTCTGTTGCACACTCCTTGCACTTAGCCTAGAGAACCAGACTTAGTTCAACCCACTCGTAGATAGAAAACTGTATCTCTATCCCTGCAGATGATTTCTAACATCCATATATAATCCGAATGCATGTAAATGAAATTCATAGCACAATATCCATTACACAAAAATTGATAATAGGAAAAACTGTCATTTTCTATTAATGGTAGAACATCAAACTACAAATGCTTGAGTCTGGACTGCGACTGAGTCTCGGCTCTCATCAACCTCCCTAACTGGCTTACAATTATTTTTCATCAAGTTCCATCTATTTACAACAACCTATTGCTACCTACAAGTACCTTTTTTTTATGTTTGAAGAAATACAAAGATTTATATAAGAGGGGCTCAACGAGCTTCCCTCACAAGCTAAACTAGTGGTGTCAAATCACCATTCAAAACGCCTATCTAATGGGAAAATTACAATGATGGAAATCTGCTCGAAATCAGATGCAAATCCTCCTACCGTCAACCACTTAATGGCGACGTTATCTACATCTTTTGAGAATGCACAAATCGACTCTTCCATCTTGTCATCATTAATGCCTAGATCACGCTTTCGATTTTTGAGGCAAAACGAGAGGACGACTCATCTCCCTTTCTTGAATGTGCAACTCTTTACTTTCAATTAGGCATATTAGTATAAGCTTAGGGTTTATTTCCTTTAATATAAAAGTAATTCTCAGTTTTTGAAGACATGCTTTAAGAATGGAGTTCACTTTGAAGAATTGATTTTGAAATACTGCTTGTTTATTAAGAGATTTGCTTACTTAGATGAATTGATCATAGTTATAGATTGCTTTTGAAAAGATGATTCACTTAGATTAATAAGATTACTGTTTTAAAGATTGTTCTGTACATCTAAATTCAAGTATACTGTTCAGATGGATTGTGGCTTATTTATAGTATCTTAAATCATGTTTTAAAGTAGAACTATAAATTGAAAAAGAGTGTTGATCCTTATGATAAACGATCCTCTTGACTAGTTAATCTTTTCGTTAGTTTTTCCTTTCTTCCTTGACTCATACTGTGTCACAACTCTAAGTCTACTTACCCTGGTCTATAATTTAATTGAGGGAAATTAGTACATACAGTTTACCCATCATTTTTGGCGTCGTTACCGGGGAGTTGTCTAAAGGTAGAAAACAATTAGGAAGTAGATTATTTCTAAGCATTAGTACTAGTTTGGTGGCGGGGGAACTTTAAGACGAGAGGTAAGAACCTACGCATATGTTATAGAAGGTTCCCCCAAACCCATTGGTAGTTTTCCTTTATGTACTGCTTTCATGAAAAAACCTAGGGACCAAAAGGGTAGATATATCAAAACCAATCCAAAAATTTCGATCAAATTTCCTTCTAACCGTTTTGGAGGAAGGAACACTCCATCCATAAACTCTATAGAACGGTACCAAAAATTTTAAGTAGGGGATAGATGAACCCAAAAAGCTAAAAAAGTTTCAGAAGAGACCAAAACTGGGGAAACCATAGAGAAGAAAATTGAGACATCAACAATAGTAGGACGGGAGGCAAGACCACTCAAACCTTCATTGGAACCAACCAACACAAACTTTTCATTTTTACCACCATCAGGGGATTCTAACTTTGTAGATATCATTGACCCTGAACAGGTGAATTCCCTCTTTGGAGGTTCAACAAATATACTTGTGTCCCAAGTTGAAACAACAACTTCTAAACCAATAGTTTCAACAGGTTCAAGAAAAGTCCCTGACATCCAAATAGTAGATAAATCTTCCTATCAAAGGAATATCTTTCGTGAAAAGGAACCTTGGGACACCTCATTATCTCCAAGGATAAAACCATCAAGGTATTCTCTCTTTGGGAATCAGATTAGTATGGATGATCAGGAGGATCACAACCATGTGAGACATAACGAGGGAGAAGAAGTAGGAAACCAAACATAAACCACTTTTGGGTTTCCAATTTTGGATACCACACAAAATATTAACATGAAGAACATTCCACTCCCTGCACTACACACCTTTTATGGTAAGAGTAGTGAGGACCCAGATACCTTCCTGTTTGAGTTTGACATCTTGTGCAGAAGTTATAACTACTTGCAAGATGCTCAAAAATTAAAACTATTTCCTGCCACTCTCAAGGATTCTGCACTTAGATGGTTCATGGGATTAGGAGAGTCTAGTATTAGATCTTGGGAAGATATGAAGACCATATTCCTTAAGAAATACCAAGACTATTGCAAATCTAAAGATTCTCGTAATGATATTTTTAAAATTCAACAATTAGAAGATGAGAGTCTCGAAGATTACATGGAACGATTTGCTTATACTTCACAAAAATCGAAATATCATGACCTTCTAGATGATGCAATCAAAACTCTTTTTCTTAAAGGAATTTTGGAAGAATATGTGGAAACACTTAACCTGATGGCATTAGGAGACATATCCCATAAACCATTCACTGAGGCTGTGAGATGTGTAGAAACTACTTGAGAAGTAGGGCCAAAACTAGAAAGGGTGTTCGGGATCCCTATAGTAGAAACTCAAGAGTTAGTTTTGGTGGTATTACAAGGGTAGAAATAGGAAACCTGTTGGAGAACTTTAAAACTGATATTTTAAGTACAATAGGTTCCCAATTGGACACTTTAAATATTAAGAAGAAACATGAGGAAGAGAATGCAACAATGTGCATATTTTTTCCAAGGTGCAGGAGGATGCATTCCTCAAGGGGATTCCCATTAGAAAGAATTTTAGTTTGTGGCTTCTGTATTGAAGATCATCCAACTATAAAATTCCCATTACCGTTTGGTTTATTAGCCATTTATAAAAGTGGGGATCCTAGGGAATCTTCTTGTGCACCTAGAAGGCCATGGCAGCCTAGGAGTCAGCCTACGTACCAGGATCTACCACCTCAAGCTCCACCTTATTACCAATAACCACAATAGTGGAACCCAACAAATTCAAAAAGATGGTATCCTTAGTATGATTCACACCATCTTTGGTTACAAGGATGGAGAGGGGGACATACCTAAGGAAACACTCAGATTCCACCTATTTCTATTCCCACTCATCCTTACCTACAATTTCCACCAAACATCCAACAATTTTTGCCAGGTTTTGTTCCCCCACCTTTACTTCCTATTCCACAACAACCTCAACAATTTCAAAATACAAATTCCCCAAGACCAACATTATTACCAACACAACCAGTGCCTAACCTGAATAATAAACCAACTCAACCTCTTCACAATGTTGAGCTGCAAACTTTCCCGACATATGTTATTTCTCCTATTCCATTACATGAGATTCAATTAAGGTCAGGGAAGGTTTTGGATAAACAAAAGCCTTCAGTAGTCATTCGGGAAGAAGAAGAAGATGAAACTCCTGACCAACCCACGAATGACACTGAGTGGGAATATTTTATTATTCCCAAAGACCAAGAACAAAAGCTCCCTCGAATCGAGTCTTTTCAAACTAAAAAAGTCCCTCCCTATCCTGAGAGATTAGCAATCGAAAAACTAATGATTCGACCATAATTTGAAATTATAAATGAATTAAATAATATCTGTGTCAAAATTCCCCTAATACAAGCCATAAAGGACATTCCAATTTACGGTAAGGTGATCAAGGAACTGTGTATCAAAAATCCAGGTAGGAAACAAAAGGATCCTCCAACAATACATCTGATCAGACAGTTGTCTGAGTACATATCAAAGCAGCCTAGGGTCACAAAGTATGAAAAACCAGGGAATCCCGTAGTAACAATAACCATTAATAAGGTTCCCATTGGAAATACTCTCATAGACCTAGGGGAAACCATTAATGTTATGAATATCAATACCTTAGAAAAATTACAGTTCAAACACTTCCTTAGACCTACCCCAACTATTTTGGAATTAGCATATAAGACAAAAATTCATACCCGAAGGAATCTTGGATGATATCATATTCACATTAGCATCATGGGAATATCCAATAGATTTCCTTGTCATTCATTCAAAGGATCCTGCTAAAGGGAATCCCGTTATCTTTGGAATACCTTGGTTGGCCACAACCAATGCATTTATTGGTTATAGAGAAGGTGAAATGACTATCTCTAATGGACTTTCTATAAAGAAACTTACCATATACCCACCAACTCAACCTGTTATAGAGAATCTATGGTGGCTTGAATGTCCATATGAGAATGAGAACTAGGAAGAACCTGTGTTTTCTAGTGATCACTCCTGGGCACTTCAGGAGCAAACAACAGAGAATGTGCTAAATCAATTCATTTATGCAATCACATGTGTTGATTTTCCTCAATATTTTCCCCAATTTGAGTATATGTTTGGTGAAGAATTTCAGGAACAACTGGACCCATCAACTCTTTCTTGAACATCTTTTATTTTTGAGATAGATGAATTTTCCATATATTATACCATGCCTTATGAGATTAGTCCTGGGAAATTCCTACATATAAATTTCGGACTAGATGCAGATCAACAAGAACAATTAGTGAATGTCCTTAAGGAACAATCATGAGCATTCGCCTGGGAATATACCGATATGTGGGGTATACACCCCGACACATGCACTCATCACATATATACCTAGGCATAAGTGACACCTGTTAGGCAACCTTAGAGAAGGATGGATCCGAAACTAAAATATATAGTGAAGGAGGAAATACATAAACTATTGAATGTCAGTTTTATTTATCCAATTTTTGATAGAAAATGGGTATCCCTGCTTGTAGTGGTTCCAAGGAAAGTAACCAGAAAATGGAGGATTTTTGTTGATTTCCGGGAACTTAATAAGGCCACTCTTAAGGATTATTTTCCTCTTCCCTTCATTGACTAAGTCTTGGATGCCTTGTCAGGAAAGAAATACTTTTCCTTCCTTGATGGATATAATAGATACAATCAAATTCTAATAGCACCCGAGGATCAAGACAAGACTAATTTCACTTGTCCTTGGGGCACCTATGCCTATAGGGTCCTATCATTTTGTCTGTGTAATGCTCCTACCACATTCCAACGAGCAATATTAGGGATATTTTATGACCTCATTCATGACTATGTGGAAGTGTATATGGACAATTTTACAGTATATGGTAATACTTATCAAGAATCCCTAGATAACCTGAAGAAATTTCTTATTAGATGTCAAGAGATGAATTTATCCTTAAGTCATGAGAAGTGTAAAATGTTATCGACTGAAGGAGTAGTATTAGGGCATCATGTTTCTTCTGAAGGTATTAAAGTGGATCTTGCTAAGATTGAGGTAATTGTTAAACTCCCACGTCCAAAAACTCAAAAAGAGGTAAGAAGCTTTCTTGGACATGACAGATACTACCGACGATTTATTGAAAATTTTACAAAGATTGTCGTACCAATGTTTGGATTGCTTACAAAACATGTTGACTTTCTTTGGACTAACCATTGTCAAACCACCTTTGAAACCCTAAAAGATGAATTATATGTGGAACCAGTGTTTAGGGGACCTAATTGGGCCCTTCTATTTCATATATCCACTGATGCCTCTGATACCGCAATAGGGGAGTGTTAGGACAAAAACAAGACCAACAATCCTATTTCATTTACTTTGTGAGTAAGAACTCGACCCCTGCTGAGATAAACTATACAATCACTGAGAAAGAGTTCTTGGCAGTCGTCCATGCCATCAAAAAGTTCCGCCATTATATCACAGGATATGAGGTATTTGTACATACAGATCACTCTACCATTATATTTCTCATGAACAAACCTATTACCAATGGCCGAGTAACTAGGTGTCTCCTTTTATTACAAGAGTTCAATATCACTGTCCTTGACCAACCAGGAAAAGGGAACTTAGTAGCTGATTTTCTCTCTCGCATTAATCATGAAGGTGATAGTATTCCTGGTGATGATAGTTTTCGAGATGAGCATCTCTTCGCCATCTCCGTAAACACTCTGTGGTTTGCAAATATGGAAAATTATTTAGCTACTAGAAAATCACGAGCTCATTTATCACCTCATGAAAATCGTCGAATTATAACACAAAGTGCTAACTACTCATTTTTCGTACTAGACCAAATTTGATTATTCGTAGATGTGTCCGAGAAGATGAGATAGCATAAATCCTACGAAGTTGTCATGATGGACCATGTGGTTGATATTTTTTCGATAAACCTACAACATATAAGGTTTTACATTCAGGTTACTATTGGCCTAACATTTTTAAGGATGCTGCCAAATATGTGAGAAGTTGCGATAGTTTCCAGAGGATAGGAAGACCCACATCAGCTGATGAAATTCCCCTACGTACCTAGGTTATGATAAAACCTTTTGAGAAATGGGCCCTTGATTTTGTAGGACCAATTTCCCCCATGTCTCGTGAGAAGAACTATATTCTTGTTTGCATAGATTATGTCACTAAATGGGTAGAGGCAAAAGCCTTGTTTAGGGCTACTGAAAAATCTATTGTTGAGTTTATTTATGAATATACTTTTACCCGCTTTGGTGTTCCTCGTGAGATTGTCATGGACCAGGGTACACAATTTACTTCTAAGCTGATGAAGGAATTAACAAAAAAATATAGGATAAAGCATCGTAAGTCCTCTTCATACCACCCACAAGCTAATGGCCAAGTGGAATCAACAAACAAAGTATTGGAAACTATCCTAACCAAAACTGTCCAACTACACCATAGAGATTGGGCCGATAGACTTCCAGAGGCTTTGTGGGCATATCGTAGCACATGGAAAAACACCACTAGACATACGCCATATGAACTAGTTTATGTAAAACAAGTACTCTTACCTATTGAATTCCAAGTAGGAACCTTTCGTATTGCTGCACAATTGGGATTAGATTTAGGCGAGGCACAAAAACAACGAGCCCTACAATTGAACAAATTAGATGAAATTAGACAAGATGCTATCCAAAGGACAATCTTAGTTCAAAACCAAAGAAGCAAATGGCATGATAAATTCATTAAAAAGAAACAATTTCAACTTGGAGATTGGGATCTATTGTTTGATTCAAAATTTAAAACTTTTAAAGGCAAACTTACCACTCGATGGTTGGGTCCTTATGAGGTGGTTACCATGTTTGATAATGGGGATGTAAAGATAAAAACAATTGATGATGGACAAGTCTCTTTTGTAGTGAATGGACATAGACTTAAACTTTACCACATGCCCATTTCTAAAGAATACTTTATACATGTCATGTTAGCTGAAAAGGCATTGGACTTGGTAGATGGGGAAGTTTCTTCTCCTTCTCCCTGTTTTTGAAACATTTTGATTTTTGATTGTACATATGTAAATATTTTAGAGTGTGGTTTTTGACAAACAATTTTAGAAACTTTTTGCAGGTATTCATCTAACAATAAGTGGACAACTCCAAGGAGACAGAAAGGGAAGTATTTTACTTAAAAAATAAGATGTTTCTATATTTAAACTCTATTGTCTGCCTGAGCACCAATTGGATAATGAATATTTTATCATGATTAGAAACTATTTTCTTTAAATTAGCCATTTTTATTTTTTATAATATTTCTATCTTCCTTTCTCTCAAGGCATCTTTCATGGTAGTTGCTCATAACCTCCAGCACTAGAGGACATAAGGAAGTGACATTTTTTCTTATCAAACCTAGAGGTTAGTAGTACAATTCTCCCAAAACCCTGAGTAGGTGATTAAAGCATATTTATGAAAGAGTAGCAAGAAGGTCTGACTAGCGGTTAACCATGGAAACATCAATATAACTTCAAACAAAAGAAAGTGAGTAGGGACTATAGATACCTTTCTGTTATTTTTCAATGGTACCATCCACTACACATTAAAAATGCTTGACTGTACCATATCTTCATATTGGCTACGCCTACTTAAGTATCCCTTACATTAGGACAATCTATAAGGAATGCATAAAGAAGAATCATCCTCTAACTCAAATACCATCCCAGTCCATTAAATTTTTTTTTTTTTTTTTTTTCAGAGCTGCCTCCCCATCTCCTTGCAAAAAGAAATATTCATACACAAATCTTAAAGATGGTGGTAAGGATCAGTCTCTGCTGTAAAAGGGTGTAAGAGGTTAACCTGTCGGGATACTGAACAGGTCTGCTAGAAACATGTACCAGCCTATGGTATGACTAGGTAAATCGGTTAGAGTACTGAACATGCTTGCTGGCAGCGGGGCATTCTACCTATAGAGGGTGATTATTTGACAAACAATAAATAAAATTCATTATCTTAAAACTTGTCCTAATGTACGACACTACTTGTATACAGGGATGAAAAGAAGTATGCATGGTTAAGCGAAGGTAAATGAACCCCATTAATCTGCCATTGGGAACTAACTTTGAGATAATCTTAAGACTCTCTCGCCTAACTCTTCTTAACTATATGTAGGATGTTCTATCCTACAGGTGGGGCCATATTTTTAACCATCTTGTCAGGATAATGTGTGAAATTTATCTATACACTTGGAAACTATAAATTTTAAGCTATTGGGAGGATTGACTGGTTTCCTATATCTTTGATTGTGAAGTGTCACAATAATTAGAAGTGGGGGAGGGGTTTCCTGAGCTAAAAAGCGCTAAACACTGCCCTTTTGTATTGCAATCCCATGAGAAGAGGAAGTGGGATCTCTGTCAAATTTTGTCATATTGTCTTTTTATAATTTCTCCGTCTATTATATCAACATTCATTTGTATTGGCTTGATAAGATTTATACTGCTGACATAATTTTATGTGTATAATTAATAAGAATGCTGTGCATTTTTTATCTATGTTTATATCTAATGCAAGGGAAGACTTCTTACACTCAAATATTACTTGTAATCGTGACAGTGAGAAAATAAACTAAAGATGGATGTTACAATCCTATCCATGCTCATCCTATGCATGATCTTGTTCACCACGCTTTCCAACAATCTTCTGATCCGAGTACCATGGGAAAATGTACGCTTACTATTGTATAGTTTTCACCTATATATAGGACTATATGGAGTGCCATATGGAGGACCAGATGAAGTGCCATATGGAGCACTAGATAAGGTATTTTATACATTGTAAATGCGATTTTCACGATCTCATTCAGGTATGATCACTGGAGTTTGATTACGTCCGTTGAAGTGATGAATTAAGTGGTGATTTTTTTTTTTTAAATAACAAATTAAATTTCAAATATTATTTTATGATCATAATGTCCAAGTCTTCGACTTAGACATTGATCAAATCTCTTATACAATTTAATTTTACCTCCAAAGTACAAATCGTTCAAAATTTAAATCCTACACATTCATGACCACGCATGGCGCTCGTGTATGAAAAATACACCCACAATTCGACTGATTTTCATATCAATTGCATCAAGGAAAGAGCACTATGTTTATATCGCTCATCGTCTACCGCAATATCGCTCATCCTCTGCCGCTATATCGCTCATACTCTGTCGCTATATCGCTCATACTCTGCCTGATTTTGGCCTCTTTCTCATCCCTTTCTCTACAACCATGCCAAATATTCATGAACCTTCATCCTATGCTGATCTACTGGCCATCCCAAAGTTTGAGGCATGTCGAGAAGTCTTCCTCCACGTGGTTTGGGGGCTGTTACTTGCTAGTATGTAGAGGCATGATGACGAAGTCTCCCTTCAATTCTCCCTCAGATTCAATGGGATATTTTCTCACGTAGGGTCACTAGTATTTTTGGTATCCGAAGAGTCCATTTCTTTGGCAACGAAATTGCCACGAGTTGGGGACCGATGGCTCAAATATCATCAACTGCCATGCCAAAGCTACAACCGAGTGTTTAATCTTGAATACAAAAATGTCTCCGAATCTAAAGGGTATTCTAAAGGGTGGATTAAATATGATTTTATCAACCCTATGATCTCTATTACCAGACTCATTACCTGCAAAGGTAAGTACTATGCTTTTAAAGCCTGCCATTTTCACCTTTTGGCCCATATTCAGTTCAACAAACCCCTGAATTTTCCCTTCTATTTTCTGAAAATCCTAGAGAATATGTCCTCCTAGGTCCGAAAAATGTGGCTAACCCTCATCACAACCTATTTCATCACAAACTCATTAAATTACTCATTATCCCAGAATTAAAGAAACAGGGAAAAACTTGGGAAAATTTCCTCTATCAGTTTTCGAACCCCCATCTCACAGTCAAAACAAGAAAGAATTCGATCGATCCTGGGACTATTAATCCACCTAATCCTCAATCTCCTAAAAATATAAACCCTCCAATTCATCCCATTTCATTATCTGATAAAAAAGACAAAAAACCTATTACTGACCCTCCATTGTTTACAAGTCCTATGGGCTCTAAACACAAGAAATTGCAGGACTCTTTTCCTCCAATCCCTATAAGAAGAAGAGGTGATAACATGTTTAAAGGGAAATCATTTCATAGAAGCACTCGGAGCATTATTGGAAAGAACAATACGAATCTCCCAACTCCCTCAGATCCTATCCAGCTGTCCTCTGACCATGAAATTCCTCACAAGAAACTTAGAGAAGATTCTGCAAAATAATTTGAGCCTGCTAAAGAAATCAAGACTGAACCTGTCACACCTAGTCTTCCTCACAAGGCCACTGTTGCACCCTCTTCTCAGATTCCTATACCTTTAACCAAATGTGGCATACCTTCTACATCTACTAAGAAAACTAATCCTTCCTCTCTTGAACAAGCTGATCAATCTTCAACTGTTGAGCAATTGCAAAAAGAGAATGCTTAGCTGCTCCAACATTTGGTAGAACGTGAAAACGTGGATCGTCATTTGCACCATGATAATGCTGTCCTTCAAGAAAAGGAAAATTCTCTTCAACAGTTGTTCAATCATATGACTACCATCAATCACAATTTAAGGATTCAATTGAAACATCGGAAAAGACCAAAGCCAAAGTCTCTAGGACATGAGGGAGAGACCTCTAAAGATAATCTACCCCCTCCTTCACTAGTATAGCTATGTCTGGCGACCAATTTTTTTGTAGAGCGACCTGCAAACTCTTATCCATGGGGGAAATGATGAATCTGTGTTTTTCCTATTTTTCCGATGCCCAAATCCCTTTTTACACATGGAATTCATATAGTCCATGCTTTTATTAGCTCTTTTTTTGAAGGTGTTATCAAGTTTTATACATCAATTTTCCATGGGACAACATAAGGTATGTGTAATCCTTATTTATGATTATTTTTAT